>NW_010578617.1:84578-124963 GCF_000705375.1 Tinamus guttatus
TGTGGAACTTTTGGTGCTTCAGTTTGTGGCTGTTTCCTCTAATTCTGTCAGTGGCCACCACTGAAGAGAGGCCAGCACCATCCTCCTCACTGCCTCCCTTGAGGTACTTGTAGACACTGATTAGATCCCCTCTGAGCCTTCTCTTCTCCAGGCTGAACAGGCCCAGCTCCCTCAGCCTCTCCTCATAGGGCAGATGTTCCAGGCCCCTGATCATCCTTGTGGCCCTGCGCTGGACTCTCTCCAGCAGCTCCACATCCCTCCTGTACTGTGGAGCCCAGAACTGGACACAATACTCCAGATGTGGCCTCGCCAGGAAAGAGCGTGTGCTCAGTGAGGAGTGATCATACCTGGGAGGCAGGTAACTTTTGGGACTGTGGTGCATTTTGTCATTATAATGAGATTATAATGAGTAAAATTCAAGCAAAATTAATCTGAAAGGAGTGATTTGCCAACCTTGCTGGCTTAGCACCAGACAAGTTATCATACATCTCCCACTGGGCAGCTACTGTGCGGCTTATCAGCAGCCCAGCACAGGGAGGACAACAGAGTTTGGCCGCGGTGTCTTCACTCCGCTCCAGCCTCCGTTATTCCTCTTTGCAGCTACTTGGAGGGCAGGTTGTGGTGCCCAGCGAACCATGGAGGAGCAGAGTCCCTGCCTACCAACCACTCGGGAAGTGGCAACTCTATCACCCCAAGCAAGCTTCTGTAATGCCATAACTTGTGTTAGGCCCTCGTTTTTTTCTAAGATCCCCCTTTTCAAGTAATTCTTTCTCAACCATATAACCATATCTTCTCCTTTTTACTCTAGTTTATTATCTGTCAAATTGAGGATGTTTCAGTAATTAAAGTATGTGTTTCTTTCCCTGCCTTCACTTGTTTCCTTCTATTTTACAAAGAATTTTACAAAGTATTTTACAAAGATTTGGTATTTTTTTCCATTTTCTTGAATTTGTTTTCTAGGCGGTAATTATATTATAGTGACTTTTTCATTAAAATTTTTGATAGGCCATTTTCACAAAGCAGGAAAAAAAATCTTTTTTTTTCTCATGGTGTTGACAAGCTGCAGCTTCTTTGTTGAAAGACTGTAAAAAAAGAGATTCTGTTCTCTCATTTCAGTTCATTCCTTCTCCCATATACTCAGTTTTAAATATGGCATGTGCTGACTTTTTCTGTTAGCATGAACTGTCAGTTTTGCCTTTCCTGTCTATCATGGTTGATCAAGGCAAAAGTCAGTAATTTGCCGTTTGGCTCCAGTTTGGTAATGTGATCTATACAATACTCTTTTTTTTTTTTTTCCTCCATTTTTTTGGGCAAGCTTCAAAAGTGGAGTTTCTGGCAGGGCAAATTCATGTATGCACTGGAAGTGCAGCCTCAGGACTCAGGAAACTGCAGCCAAAATTATTTGCAGTTTGGGGTTGATTTCTGCAAATAGCTTTGAATAAAATAAAAATGGCAGTGTACATCAGAAATGTCAAAACTGTTCAGTCACCAAATAAAAAATGCCAGTGATTCATTCAACCTTGATCTATAATACTGTAGATGTCTGCTATGTTCTCAGTCAGCAAATTCCAAATCTTTACTGGTAAACCTAGATCCCTGCACAATCATATTTATTTAGTAGATAAATTCAGGAGCTTTCTTTTATTCTTTCCCTCTTCCCTTAATGCTATCAAGTCATAAAGAAAAGATGAAGTCAAAGGAGTAGAATGAGCTTTTCAGAAGCACTCAGTATTTGCCCAAGTCATCGCCCATTGAACTTTATGGTTAAACTCTTGCTTACTTTCACAGTAGCTAAGTTATGCTAATTCTTGCTACTCTGGACATGCTATTCTTAAATACATCTGTGGCACATACTTTCTTTTCAGCTGGGGTCATTTACTGCATATTGATTCTTTTCAGCTTTCCCTTTCCTTTTCTGCATTCTGTTTTTCAAGCTTGGGTGTTTCAGTATAGTATAACAGTTCCTGACCAGAGTACTCCAGGATACAATAGCAGTTCTGCCATTCATTAGAAAACGTATTTTTAAAATTTGGCAAGTAGCACACTGCAAAAAAAATGTGTAATTTGCTGACAACACACTGATTTTTAAACAAGGTTCATACAAATAATAGCTTCTAGCTTGCCATTCATTACATAGTAGAACTTTTTATTTTCATACTGCTTTGTTTGTAGCTTTTTAAGCTGTAATGCCTGAATACTTTTATGTAATAAAATGTACTTCAGGGTTTTTTTCTTTTTATAACATAATCCATCTCTAAGCTTAGCAGGGATAAAAATATACCCATAGGAACAGTTTTACCAATTTATCATTCCTTCTAAGTTCTTTATGTCTATTAGAAAGATAGCACAGTAACATTTTTAAAAGACAGAAATTTGTTTTACAGTCTAGGGTCATGGGAATGACTAATTATATTGCATTATGTTTTACAGCCTTGAAATCACAGCAGAATTAAGTGCAGAAAAAATATTTGGATATTTGTGCATGCAGCATAGTTTCCTTGTGAAAATTGGAGTAAACAGATGCTTGTAAGGCTGCAGGGATTGGCTGTAAGACTATCCATAACCCATAATGTTCTGTGGTTTCTGAAGTGTACTATAGGAGTTGGAATTTTCTATCACAGGTTAATACTAATGCATTTTGCATTAAATATTCAGGGCTATCCATCCAGCCAAGAAGATCTGGGATTCCCTTGTTATACCAGGGTGCCTGCAGCACCTAATAACCTTTATCCCTACTTTTCCATTCCCCTCAAGAGTAGAGCTCATCATTTTGTAACATATGCTGACATGCTGACTCTGTCTCAAAAGAATTATTATGAAAGTGAGAAAAAAGAGAGACCCAAGTGAATTTACTCGTTTATAGTCATAGAGAAAGGCAAGTTCCAGAGCATGTGGAATGGGACTGAGATGTAATTTAGTGCACACAGAAAAGGCATTTGTATTCAATAATCAAGACTGCCTGCACTTCAGTGGCCATTTAGGGACTGTCTAAAATTCACAAGTACCTCCTCAGTCACCTTTAAAGTTCCCGAGTGCCTATTTTTAGGAGTCTAGATGTGCCCATAAACTATCTCAGAAGAATTAGCAGCTGGGCATGAGATGCAGAGAAACACTTCAGTGTCCCTCATGAAATGTGAATAGGCTGTGTCCAGCCGAGCACAGAGAGCTGCTCCAGCCTCTGGACACAGGCTGCTGAGAGGCCGCAGGCACCTGTAGAAAGATCCTGAAGTTCTACCACATGTGCTCAGGCTTGCTTCCCCCATCAGTGAGCTGAGGACCTGTCCTGTAAGGGGTTTTCTCATTTACATTCTCTGAAAAACTCAACCAGCTTCCTTGAGCTTTTTCCCTGAAAAGTTCAATCAAGTAGGCTCTAGGCACACACACAACATAGGCATCATTTAATTCAGCAAAAAGCCTGTAGTCCCAACACTGAAACAGAAATAGAGGAGGAAGGGGTAGGAAACTGCTTTAAGCTGTCTTTAACATGGGAGCTCAGGACAGCAGGAAGGGGTCCAAGTTCACTACTGTCCTCATGCTGGGGAATTAGCACCTCACACTTTCTAACACCAGTTCCACTGGTGAATGATCTCCTTTCATGCTTCCAGGTCCAAAAGCCTCTGTTCTTTTAGACACCAAGATTTAACATTCAGCTCTACTTACTTTACAAAGCTGTCCAATATCTACTTCTCTTTAAAATTTGCATCTAAATCACCTCACAGGTTGTCTGTCTTCTTCTTAGGCCTACCTTCCACAAATCAGATAAATTTTCTAACCTGTTAAAAATTTTGTGGCCCTATTTTTCTCTTTTGTCAACTAAGCTGAGCCAAAGGGACCATATTTCTGTCTACATTGTATTTCACCAGAGCAGTGCAATAAAATATGTAGGTATGAATTGTCATATTTCCAGAATATATGAATTCCCATAAACTCACCAGATGTTTTGAAGCGAGCACTAGGTTTTAATTGGTACATTTAGACTTGAAAAGGCTAATCTGCAGTGACACTGTGCCGCTTATTTATTTCAGGCTATTTACATTTTAGACAGAAGGGAGTCGAAAGTTTCTTTTCCTGTTTTCCAGGGGGAAAAAAAAAGGAATAAAATAATCATTAACACCAACTTATACAAAAAGAAACAGAAAGGGAAATCGAAAGATTGCAAAGCAATTTATCTCTAAAAAGAGAAAATTCTTAAGAGAAATGCTTAGTCACTACAAAACTTTGATCCAAGAATAGGGATATAATTCCTTTCTTGGGTAGGTGAATGTATTCCTCTTGGGCAAAATGTAGTTGTAGGTTGCAAGCTTGAGTAGAAAGTCTTCTGGTGAGCTGCTGAATTCAAAGTTGCAACATTCAAATACCTGAAATGGTTAAAACTCCACTTTGAAAGTTGCAATACTCATGTGGTATGTTTGTTCCTCAGACTGCAAAATAACTTACTGAATGCTTTAGGGTAGCTAAAATGGCACAAGCCACTTTTGTTTTGGCAGCTAAATCCAGCTCCAGATCTTTGTCAATTAAGATCAGAAGAGACAAATTATTTAGCTACATACATCTAAATTTAAGTGTCCTAATTTTGACCTAACTTCCATTTGAGGCATCTTGTCTGTTCTTGAAAACCATCTTTCTAAATCACCAAGCAGCACACAAGTTAAAGATGAAAACTATTCAAGACAGTCACTAGATATGCAAAATCACAAGATACAGAACTAGAAGAGACCCTGAAAGGTGAATGAACTTACCCATCTACCCTAAGACAGGATCAATCATGTCAGTGATATTCCTGACTGAGCTTTATCCACCCTCTTGTTAAAAACTCCAAATGTAGAAATGTGAGGTTCCCAAAATCTTTTTGCATAGATGCTTTTTTGAGATCTGAAAGCATGTTTGAGTGACTAAAGGTGCCTTTTTCTACTCGGACTGGACAGAGTAGCTAGAGGGAAAGCTGTGTTCGCACTCTATCATGCCACTGAACAAGCAGATCAAGACAGACACATACTCAGGAGCAAGACACTTTAATCAAAATCCTTTACATCATCTTGTATCCCTTGGCCAGGTGAGTGTACACTACAGGACCTCTTTGAGCCCTAGTGCATCTCCATCCAGATGATCTGACCAGGTCCACTATTCCCTCCCAGGGTTGTTATCTCTACAAAAAGGGTTGGGAAAACCCTGCAGAGAAACCGTTCTTCCCTTAATATGCAGTCTATTTGGGCTTGGCAGAAGCATTAGAAGAATTCATGAATATCAAACTGAAACTACATTGTAGCGTAAATCAATGTAAATAAAGTAGAAACTGGCCAGGAACAGAAGATTTTTAATGTATATGGATTATCTGAATGGACAGATTTATAGCCTAGATATTGTACAATAACATATGCAAACAACTGTATTTAAAGAAAGCTGCTGTGAAGACAACGTCAAAATATTAAAAAAGCCCTGAATTAAAATGATTCTACACTTGAATTCTTATTTTTAGCCATTATTTTGTCCACCATCTTCCTGGATCTTCAATATACAATGCCTGCATTAGGCAGGAAAGATAATTTTCCAGTCTTGATCCACTCAGAAGCAATCCAGAAGTAAAATTGCAGAATATTACTTCTTAGTCCCCAGAAACTGTCAGCTGGAGGCTGTTTTGTGGGGATATTTGTTGTGCTTAACTGCTGTTTTATGAGTCTTTCCCAAACTATGACTTTAAAACGACACTGTCACTGCTTTTACATAGATGAAAAAATGTCTGATGACAAAACACTGATACATGGACAAAACCCTCAACAAACTTTGAGTAAATTTTTCACAAAATGGATGTTTTCCTGATTTAGAATAAAGATTTCGATCACGTTTTCACTAGGAATAAAACACGTTTTCTTTCCTTGTCTCGTTCTTGAAGAAAATTGAACTTTCCTTGAAAAATTTACCTCCAGAATTAATTCTCACGTAGACATCTGGCACAACATTTTTCAGCCCAAACAGTTAGCATTTGTCAACAGTACGAGTGTCTGAAACCAGGGTCTGGTAGTGGGGAATGTCAGGCAACCTTAAATACACAGACCTATTGTCTTGCCTGCAATGCATTTTTTAAATGAAATAACCATTTCATCACGCAGATTTAAAAATGCAGAATATCTTCACTCAAAAAGTTCCTTCTAGTCTTTCAGATAAACAACTTTTCAGCTTTAGAAATAGATAATATCTGTTTTAACTACCGTTGCTTTTTTCAACTTGATATATCTCATAATATTTATGAATATTTATGAAGTATGAAGTACATAATAATTATGAAGTACTAGTAAGCTCAAACAAACAGATCCAGAGTTATTTCCTTGTAATAGCTTCGTCCAGACAGAAGAATTTTTAAAAACATATCTATTCAACTGTTTGAATTTATATGCCAAGGTGATTTAAATCTGCTTTTTTTTCCCTTGCTTGCTTGCTTGCCTTTCCTGCTGTTCTGAAGGATGACCTACCCAACAAGGACTGAGAGTGAATTCTCATGCTACATAAATGCTGGACATTTACAGTGTATATTTGCAGCTTATTCTCTGTCTTTATAGATAGCAACATTTTCTCAAGACTTTTATTCTAGTTGATAATCAGCAACTTTCTTCTACTTGGGTGGAAATTAAATAATGTTATCATGTAGAAATGTGTTCTAAATTAAAGCCAAGAATATCAAAGCATGAAGCACTAGGCACTAAATTGTAACATAATTTCAGCAACAAAGACCTCTGTATTCACTTAATCGTTCTCCAGGTGCGCGCTTCTCCCTTCCTAGAGGGTTTGAAGGACACAGAGCCATTACATGCAGAGGGTAGGAGACAGTCATGCTGGCTGGCACTGCTCTTCATTAACCACAGGAGAATCTGATGACATATGTGATGATTTCACATATTTGGCTTCAACCAGTTTCAACATTTGAAAAAAAAATTACAGGTATTTTAATGGACATGTGATCAGATTTGTGCTCTAGCTCTTATTTACACACGTTTTAGGTTGCACGACTCATATATATCACTCTCACAACCTCAAAGCTTAACATAAATCATTAATTTTCTGTTGAGCTAAAGACATTAACTGCAGAAACTCTAGATCATAACCTTTGTTAGAGAAGAGGAACTTTTCAACCAGCCTAAAGTTTTTTTCTTATTATTTTTTAAAGTACAAATTCAAAAAAGGAGCATAATCCTTATTGCATACATTATGCCACTTCTTCCTTTGCCTACAGATGTTACTTTGAGGAGTCATCTCCAAGCTGCAATCTGGCTTGACCTGTTTCATTAGTAAAGTATGACAGAGGCAGAGCACATGGTGATCTACATAGGTCAGCATTTAAATATGCTGGGTTTCAGAACGAAGTTTGCATATCAGAGCTTTCTGTGGGCATGTAAGTCTTTGCGCTCGTTCGGGTCTGTGAAGCAACAGCTGAATCCTAGTGTTAGGAAGGAGGAATGAAGGGAACAAACCCTAAGAAGGAAAAAGGTTGCTATCATTGTTTTCACATTGGGGAATCTTTAAAGTAGAGAGGATGCACAGAAGTAATTGGGGGCTATCAGCCAATGCTATCTAGAGATGCCAAATATTTATCTCTGTTAATTTATGCAAAACTTAAGCCTGCTGTGTAAACTACGTGGGAACTTGTTTGAAATATTGATGTCTAAAATAGCTCCCTCGGTCTTTATTCTTTCTTTCTTTCTTTTTTTTTTTTTGAAACAACACTTACTGAAATTTATGTTGACAAGCTGCAGACAGAATGATAGAGTGCACGTTTTTTTGATCCGTGGTTAGAAGTCATTTGCATCCTTCCAGCTTACTTTTTTTTTTCCATGGAGGAAAGTTTCTTTAACTCAGTTATCAATCAACAAATGCTCTGAAGGGCTATTTCATATAACAATTTGTTAAAGTGACGACAGTGGTATCAAACACACAGCTCTTCAGTAATAGCCTGAAAGGATCCATGTCATTGGGTTATTAATTGTATAAGGAAAAGAATTTAAAGCCATTAGCATTGACTGCCCCTGCTTCCAAACATTTTTTTCCTGAAATTACCATTCCTTTTTTCTTGCTTTATTGCTGTTCCAAAAGCTGGCAATGAAACACTTTAACCATCTGTATTATGAAAACTATTTTCCACAAGTGTTTACTAGCATCTTAATATTTTTTTTAAGAACAAAGCATCAAGCAACAAAAAACAAACCAAAGAATCAATTAAATTATAGAAATATACTGACCGTTCAGGATTATTTTATATTTATTACAGGACTTACGCACAAGCATTAAAAAGTACCATATATAACAACAGTTAGAGGTTTAGGACAATTTAAGGCAGCATTTTTTAGACATTTTGAAAACAGACAAAGTGCAAGTTTGTTCTTTAAGTATCTGTTAAGAACTGGTTGGGGCATATCCTCAAACCAAAGTCTAACTGTGCGTCTCCCCAGTATGTACTGATGTACATCCCACATCCCCCATAGCCTGCCCTATACTGGAAACCTTGCAATAGTATCTCCCATGGGTCAGCAATGTTTTTAAAACTCCAAATTAGGTGTTTTGTTTCGAAAAACAACATAATAATCCGTCCCTCTTTAGCCAGTGTTATGCTGCAGTAGCTCTGTAGAGCTGGATACCACCCAATATGCTTCTGACTTACCAAGTGCTCATAGTTGGGCTGAACTCTTCAAACATAGCTTTTATCCTAATGCCTTGAGTGGGGTCATTCCCACATACAAAGATACTCACCTATCTGCTTGCAGAACTGGGCCAAAGGTTCTATATTTTTATCTTATGGGGGATATAGTCATTAAATTCTGTGATAATTCCATAATTCCAGTGATAAATGCTCTGAGGCGCCCTTTCTTTCCCTCTGAACCCTAGAGTGTATCCCTTTATTAAGAGGAAAGAAAAGTAGCTCCATTCAAATTTCTTTAAAGGCCCTTTGAAGAGAAAAACTGGATGTGCCTTTGTTGTGGAAGAGAAGGCACATTCTTTGAAAGTGTGTGTTGCATCGCAGTGGGGTTGACATACAAACTTTTCCAAACTTTTAAGTGATGTTTGGGTGCAGCTGCTTTTATAGCGAGTATCTGAGATATCATAAACGTAAAGGTGAGAGCTGCAGATTAGGATAAAGAAATATAGAGGCAGGCATGCTATGTTATGAGGAATTTAAGCTATTTAAAATAACGAATAGCTCTTCACCTGATGTTAAAATGATTACTAGCCCAGATCAAAAACAACATATGGGTGCTTAAGCTAGGTTTAAATGGACTTCACCTGCTTATTTCCAAAATTTCAGTCAAAATCAATCACATGCCTCTTACCTTTTCAGGGCTGTGTAGGAGGGAATGGCTTGTGTGTAGAAGGAAGGGATTAGTTGCCAATCTGGAGGAGACTGATTTATCCATGCCCAACTTCCTTTCCACAGCCTAGGGCTGTAACCTTCAGTTTTGGCAGCATGCAGAGCTCTCTGTGAGCCGGTATGTCCTGTAGGTGCCTGAAGACCTTGTGCACATACCCAGACATGCCCAGGCTCATGTCCTGAGTGTGATGCACTGTGACCAGCAACGCAGAGCAGTGAACTTCCCGATTCCCAGGGAAGGCTGGTTCCAGCAAGTGAACTCAAAGAGGGCCTAACACACGCTGAAAGTCCAGATTACTCATAAAATGCTATTGCTATTGCTTTATTTTTAAAGAAAGAAAATGGGAAATCCTACTCTGTCTTCCAGGGAAATAACAGCAGGCAACAGAGCATGGGAAAAGAGGGGTCTCTTCCCAGCAGAAGATGCTTGGGACTGGCTCTTTGGGGAGTTAGCACCTTCCCAGAGCTCTGCCATGGGCTCTCAAGGGCTGAAAATGGGCAGAGTTCAGCAGTATATGGCTTAACTTATCTTAGTAGAGGCAGTTAACCTCTAAGGCAGTTCATCATTCAGGTTTTTCCCTTATCTTTCCCCAAGTACTTAGTATTTTCCTTCCAGTAACTAGGGAACCTAGGCATCTGACTGGTTCTGCTTTTTATATTAGGGGACAGTATTCAAAAATTAGGGATGTCATAGACTACCACATCAGTATGAGATTGTTTTTTTGAACCTAGTTTTACAAAGCTAACCCATAAACTAATTCCCTCCTTTTCCTTCTTCCCCCTTTTCCTATCTGCTTTCATTCTTTTTTCAAATATTTTGGTGGGGCTTGATCCCAAGCTTGTTTAATTCAGTCTTATAATAGGTGACACAACTAATGACAATAGCCTTCCTGAGGGTACTATTAATTTCCACAAATTATCTTTTAAGGAACATAATGTGCAATGATGTTCCGCTATTACCAAGCATGGCACCTCAGTGCTCTATGTAGGAAAAAAGTGTACAGCTTTGCATGACATAAATTGTTTCTTATTACAATATATATTTGAATGGATTATGCTACAGTAGCAACTGTAAAACCTCTGCTGACTACAGCAAGCCTGTCTAGCAAGTCATTCCTTCCTTCTCCATACTTCTTTATATCCTTCTGCTTTTATTTCTCATTTTAAAGTGCAAGTCTGTAATAGAATTCTGCAATGAATTTTGGGATGCACATTGTAAGAATGACTTGTAAAAATCCGTTTTGGTCTGGGTTAAACAGAATGGGTTCTAACAAACCTCAAACAGAAAATACATCATCCATGCAAGTGGTACATTTCCAGTGACTTAAATTAACATATGCATTCAATCATGCATTTACTACTGCAACAACATAGAAGGCGATAAATAAAGTCTGGTATAAAACTTTATACAGTTCTTTCTGCTTCCAGTTGAAAGAATAATGGAATTTAAGACTCTGTCCTAAGTGACTGGCAGAGTGAAGTCAGATAACAACTGACTAATTACAGTTAAAGCCAAATTCCCCCTAGGTGAATTATGAAGAGCTCATGAGTAAAATGGATTACATATTTTACTACTAAAGATAATGAAACCTACTAGAATCCTGTTCTCTTTGCTAGATTATATTGTATGAAATGAAGCTGCAATTGGAATATTCTGAAGCTTTGTACCATGCAAACGTCACACCCGTCGTGTTTGTGGCTTCAGGGTTCAGACAGAAGGACAGTGATGCTCATCTTCCAATTCAGCTGGGTAGCCACACAGCTCATGCCATCACCTTACACAGTGGCTGGTGCAGGTGGTCGGTGGCATATGAAGTGCCATGGTGGGAATATTTGGCTGTGTGGGACTTCATGTTCTCCATAGGGTGCTCCTGCCTTCCCATGGAGTCCTGCAAAAGCCACTCTATTGCCATCTGTATCATCCATGATTGAGATTGCCTATAGCTTGGCACCCCTGGCAACTGCATCAGAAGGTGATTGCAGTAGCTGTGGCTAAGCAGGACCCTGGAGCAGAACCACCCTGCGTATCCTCCCTGCTTTGCACAGCAGGCAGAGAGGCAGGAGAGAGTGAAGAACTCATGACTTTCTCCACCACATTTCTTTGCTGCAACTGCTTCTGTGGCACTGTGATGTTCATAGCGCTACAAAGCTGGTTGTCACAATCAAGGATAAACAGACAACAATCAGCTGAATCACGTTGTTTTTCTTGCTACCATGAAACTCTGATGCAACAATTTAATTCACTCTCTTTTTAAAGTAGATGAAAGTGATATCTTTTGCTATGGTGCACTCAGATGAAATAAAACATGGCTAGCTGGAGCCAGTCAAATCAGCCTTTTCATAAATTTTGATTGGTTTCCATAGAAACACTGACACACTCCATTTAGCACCAGGGTCCATGCCTGAACCAAGGAAGTGGTAAATGAAGTTGCAGCACCTTCCTTTGCACATGCATGGCAGAGAGAAGCGTTTTCAAGTAACATTGGTGATTGTTTGTATAAACATGCACCGTGGTGTCAGCGTGCTGGGGATCAAAATCAGTTGGGCAAGAAGCATCTGTCAGCTCTAATTAAGGGACAGGAAAAGATGTAGAATGCAGTGAGGGTAATATGTGCATTGCTGTTGGGAACAGAGCTGTACTTTCATTCAATATGGGGATTTAAAAATTAAGGGGGGTTGCAACATGTAAAGGAGAAATCTGGCATGGTTCTGAGCTCTTCTGAGGAAACTGAGAAGTTTAGCATCTTTCTCTACTTTTTTCTGTGTTTGTCACTGTCCAAGATGATGATAACTTGCTTTTCCAGAGCTGTTTTCTTCTTGTTTTCTTCCCAGGTGCATTCTCCACTTCACAAGCCTCAGTTCTTCTGTTGGGTAATTTTGGGGGGAACGCCACAGAGGTCAGTGGAGTTTAACTACCGTAAAATAACTTAAAGAAGAAAGTAAATCATGTTTTCTCTCCAAGGCTTGTTTCACAGCCTGGTAGGTTAATGTATTGGAGCTAATTAACAGCCTAATGAGAACCCCTTGCAACAGCATGGAGCACATCTGGGTGCTGACTGAAGGAGACTTTACAGTATTGCTTCCAAATGTAGGTGAGAAAGGTAGTAAAATGGAGATTTTTTAAATATAAAGACCCTTTATTAAATATTTGGAAATGACATCTCAATCTGGGATAAAATGAATGGCAAATAAGAATGAAAATAGCCAGCCTGAAAAAATGTAGAAACTTTACAGAAGCATTTTTTCTTTTTCTTTTCCTTTTTTTTTTTTTGCCATAATTGATATATTGACAACTTTCTTAGAAATGAAATTCAGCTGATTTTTCCTTTTCTAGAAACATTGTGTTCCAGTTAAAGAGTTTGATTAGTTTGAGGCCCGAATGGAGCTGTTGCAGATTGCAGATATAATCAAAGCTGTTGGCCCCAGCCATGCTCATCTATGCTGCATATCTTTGGGGAGTGAGCTAAAAACATACAAGGCCTAGCCTGCATAGCCTGAATTTGAATCCATAAATTCACATGATATTAGATGATATTAGATTATTAGATTATTAGATGATTAGATGATACTGGATGATTAGATGATGATTAGATGATTAGATAATATTAGATTAGATATTTCTGTTAGGTGATATTAAGTGATACTATTTCTTTGACGGTTTTATTTGTCTGTTCCTTTAAGTAAAGATAATGACTAAAGTTTTTATTTTGAAACAAATAAGATTTTTGTTTTGATTAGTCCACACTTTCCCCTGAAATTTTACCTAGGCTGTTTTTTATGGGCATTTTTCATCTTTGCAAGTGTTTCTTACAATAGCCCTGCTGGAAAACTATCTTTATATTAAGAATTTTTGCGGGCAAATCAGTGCTAGTAACCACACATTTAACAACTCGGGTGTCCTTTGTTCAGAAAAATCAGATGTGTGAGTACAGCAAGGGCTTCAGCCGGGGGGATCCAAAAGCCCGGAGATGCCTAACTGTGCACACAGGTTCCTAAGATCATGAAAGGAGTGAAATTCCTGATATGGATTTTTTTTTCTGATGTTTCCTAAGGATTGGTTAAGGTATTCCTTCATTTCAGTCCTCTTTGGACTGAATGGATGGATTTTGAGATTCTTATTATTAGAAACCTGAATTCTCACATTCAGCAGCTGGAGAACACTGCATATTCCTGCAGAGCAGAGTTGCAGTGCTCTCTAGAGGCAGCCAAATCAGGCTTAACAAGCCTTGCCCTGGAAGCGACGGAGCAGGATTCTCTTTTTTACAGCTAAGTCACTGTGGTGAGCAGAAGAGCATGAACTCGCACGTAGGACATGATTCAAATGCATCTGGTCCTGTCCTGGTGTCTGGGCTCAGCAGCGGTGCTGGTAGCTGCCCTTGCAACCAGGGAATGAAACTAGGTTCTTGACTTTTACTCTGAGAACAGCGTGCATCTAGTTCACTGTGGCAAGAGCAGCTGTTTCACGGAAAGATGTTGGAATCTCTGAAATAGTTCAGCGTGGAAAACTCTGTCATGTCCTGCATTTGCAATGACTTTTTCTTTCTTTCTTTTATGCCTTTGTGGTCCCGTCCTCTTTTAGTTTGGGGAGGACGGAAAGTAAAAAAAAATGAAGTTGAGAGAGAGAAAACTGTTCTTAAAAATCATGTTAATGAAGACAGAACATACAAAACACTACAGGAGAGAGTGAGGATTATTTCACTGCTTCTTCCCAAATGTTCAAACCAGACAAATGTCCTATTCACGCACAGCACATTACAAAGCCGGTAAATCCATCTCTAGTGAACACTGCTGCAAAAGCAACAGGGATATTTGTAAGAATGACAGGGTTATCCAGGGTTAATTTATTTAAAGACAACAAAAGGGTTGGGAGACAAATTAAATGTAGAACTTCACAGATGCCAGCACTTTAGAGTGCAAACCATGCTTAGAACAACAGGTCATTGCATGTGAGTGTCTACTGGAGGATCCGGGCGTTTGCTCTAAACCTGTCTAGGAATTTAAATGTGTAAAATACACAATGTTTCACGTTAGTTTTTTCACTCACTTCTTATTTTCTGGTTTAGGAAAAAAAAAAAGCAAACTTGCAGATAGGCACATACTTCACTGCAAGGTTACGAGGCTCGCACCAAGAACTAGGTTATAGTGTTGGAAATGCACAGATGCCTAAATATTGTGAGATTAGGATTTAAAATGAGACTAAGCAGAATCAAGGCAATTCTCCAGTCACACATGAAATTATATGAAAATTGATTCTGTTTTCTGTTTGTACTGAATGCAGGAAAAGATTTACTTTTGCACTTAATGAAAAGAATAATGGTTACTATAAACTGCGTACTAATAAACAGGTTTATCTAACTATCATCTATCTCTCCATCCACCTGTATATCTACATGTCTATATATCTACTTGCCTATGAGATTCACTATATTTGTAACTGCTTATATCATTAGCTTAGCTATGAAACATTATTAATATTTATTTACTGCAAGTTATATATTTTATTTCCTACATAGTAAATTATATATATATATAGTATACTAAAGAGAATGATTTCACTATTCATTAAGAAAGTATGTGAACTTGTGAAAGTATTTGCTTGGTCCTACCAGTGATTTTACCTAAAGTGATAGGTGATACGCTTGCCCAGCATTTTAAAATGCAGTTACTTATAATAATTGATTTTAAGAAAGAAAATGAAGTATTTGCTTGGTCCTACCAGTGATTACTTTTTACATCAAAATAGAATGCATAAATAAGTCACTTTTACCCATATGTATATACATAATGCATATGTTTAAATGTATTTATGTATTTACATATTTAAAAGATGTATGGTATAAAGCCTCCTCATTTATCAAAATCTGCAGTTCAGGATTTAGAAAACTTTTTTTTTTCAATTGTATTTGTGTTAAAAATATTCTTTAATCATTTCTATGTTTTTTTGCAGCAAGTTTAAACTTGGAAATGAATTCTCAGAGCATTTACCTTTTTGATGTATTGTACTAGTTTATTCATCTCACAATGTTGGTTAAAGAAAAGAATCTTATGGTTAAAAATCTCCATCAGGAGCTTGTTTGTTGTCAGGAGGTGGGGAAGGAAAGAAGCTTAATAAAGCCTAATTCTGCATACAGTGTATTTAAATTTCTGCATTGCAATGATTTCTCAATACAGGTTTTCCAAGCAGTATACAGACTAAACTTAATTATATCAGTATAAAATTTCACTATCATGGAAATCGTAATCTATATTGTTTCAGCTACGTTAATTTTACATGACAAAAGGTTAAAAAAATCTCATTAAGATTGGATAAAATATTTCACCCTTCTAAACAGAATTTTGCTGCTTATCTGGTTTCTCACTGTCTCAGTCTGAGCGTCACACTGCATTGAGAAAAGGTTTCCAAACCTTTGAAATCTCAGTATCCATCAGGGGAAAAAAAGAAAAAATGTGCTATGTGTTGTTTGCTAGGCAAGAAAAGAAGCGGTTGCTTCATCAACCTCCATCCCAGAATTCATTTTCAGTCTGCTAAAGATAGATGAGATATATCCATCCATTAGGATGGATATATCCCAGTGTTATTCAGAGCAGTTGACATCATAATTCCACTGGAAATGAGGGCTACATTATAATGTTAATATGGACTGCATTGATTTCAGAAAATCACCCCAATGTCTCTATTTCTATCCTGCTAAATCTTGTCCACTGTTATACCCTGTGTCTCTTTACATCCTTTTCTCTTCCACAACACCTTTTGTCCTGTCTAGATTTTATGTCCACTCTTCATCTTTTAGCAAATACCAGGTGGCAGGTGGCATACCTGGTGATGTTACTGGCATTTATCTTGGTAATTCTCTTCTTTTCTCAGCCCCTCCTTTCTGCTTGGGCAATGCCATTTCCCCCATCAATTCTGAGCATTGACTGATATATTCAAACAATTTTCTTAGTGTTATCAGGATCTTACTTTATTAATGATTTATGTGGGATGCTTATACAGTTAACAATAACAACAATAAATCGTAGTAATAAAATATTTCTTTTTTTCATTCTGTACCGAAAATATTTCAAGATACCTTTTTATTTTCCTCTAAATTTCTACTCAATTTTCAGTGGGAAAGCCAGTGAATAATTGAACTATGTTTCCTAATTAATAACACCACAAGCCCACAAAGACTGGCATTGATGAGCAATACAGAGTCCTTAAGAAGTCATTCCATAGCATCAGGTAGGTCTGTCTGCATGCTGGAAGTGGTACAATATACTGAGTAGTGAGCACAGCACCCTGAGCCAGTCTGGATAGAAGGGATGGAAGCAGCAAGAACGGGACTCCTGACAGCAGCAGGAGGTAGCACCATCTTTCTGTGGTCGTATTGGACGGGAACTGGATATAACTTATGGTGACCATCAATCGTGGTGGAAGAAGTGCAATATGATGAACTAGTGGAGTTGTCTGTGAGGCCACCCTTCTCTTACCACTGGCAACCCATTAAAAACCCTCATTTTGGTAAGACAGTTATATTGTCAGTGGACAGGAGGTAAAAGAGGATTATTTTTCTCTTAGTTAAGCTTTCAAGAGCAGCTGAATTTTGCAAACAAGAGCAGTAAATGGTCAGTAATTGTAAAGTGTATAAAATGGTGAAGAAACCAGAATTGCCTTAAAGGATGTTTTCACCTGGTTGTGCCAAAGACTGTTTTCAACTCCTGGAGTAATAGCTCAGATTGTTCTTTTTCAGAATATTAATAATGGTGAGAAATATTGCCTTGGGGTCTAAATTTGATTTTCAAATTTGATTTTCAGAGTGCCTTTAATGCCTTTAACTTTAGCTTTTCTTTTTTTTTTTCTTTTTTTTTTTTTTTGTAACAAAGCATGTACTCTTCATTTTAACAGTCTTTTTTTAACAGCCACATTATTAAAACTCTAAGATACGGCACTGAACCTCAATCAGCATCAGAGTATGGAGCTATGCAATTGCACTGATGTTAACAATATATTAAATAATGACTTTGATGAAAGCCATTCATTGTGGTTTATGAATTGGGCAGTAGCTCAGAACAGGCTTCTCCAGGATCCGATACTGAAATCCTATCTGACCTCCAGCTAGCCAGTTCTTCCATACCTCAGTTTCTACAACTTATCAAGTGGCTGGATGTCAACTGACCTGCAGTAAGTGCTTACAAGCACAGTCTTTACTGGAGGCAAATGGGGTCTCGTGCCACTTATTTTAGTGTTGCTTATGCAGACTTTCTTTTGTAAATCCTATGCCTACTAAAATGGGGCCCATTTTTAGACATGTACCGCTAGACACCCTTAGACCCCCAAAACATAGATTTGATTATGTTAATCGCCTGCTTAGCTTAGTCATGTCTATGATTGTGAGCTGTCAGTTTATCAAAGCAATGCAAAAATTTCTGCATTTTGAGGCTTCTCTTACAGTCTTTTAAACTGACCTGAATTTCTGGTATGTGCATCATCCCCTAATAGCTCCATTGATGTTACAATGTGCAGAAGGAGCACAGGAGAAAATACCTCTAGCATTTCACTTACATCATTCAATATCTATGTTATTTTCATGTATCTTTTATATATATATATATATAAAGCCTATATCAGTCTATATCTTAAAACTGTAATGGGGCAGGGTACATATTCTCTGTTTCACTCTATACTAGTATCTCTAAATGACTTTTTCCAGTCTTACTATGCACTTCCCTTCACTGCATTTTGCCAAAACCCCTACAGAGCCTGACTAAAACCAGCAACCCAGGTTTGTCTTCAGTTTACAAAACATACATCTGCAGCCGGTGGGGAGGGGGAAATAATTTTTGTATTCTCACATGAATGGGGTCTGTGTTTGCCAGGTTTGCCTATCAAGTAGCAATAACCAGCTATGGATAATTTCACCTCATAATATCATCCACCAGTTAAATAAAACCCTGAAAGGTTTCCATCTTTGGACTAAAAGAAAAAACAAACAAGCAAAAAATAACTTCTCTTAGAGTGACTTATTATTTAGGAAGAACAGAGGCAATTATAGTAGAAAATTCTGCTCTTTCCAAAACAGGTGTCAGAAATCAGATGGCGTGAATTATCTTGGCAGTGACCTAGGAGTTGCCAAATTAACCTAATCTGTGTTCACTTGCCAAGAGTCATAACTTCTAGGCAAGTAAAGTTAGTACAGTTGAGTCATGCCAAGAGTCTTGAGGGTTTCTAGATTTTTTTCCAGATTTCTCAAACTCCTAGTAAGATTTATATCTCACACTTATTAGGTATCTCTGCACTGCATTGCTGTCAGATTTCAGTAGATAAATTAGATACATAGGTCATTGTTTTAAGACATATTTATATCCCCCCTTTTTTTTCTGTTAGAATACAAATGGCATGAATATCACCATACCTACTGTGATCAGCCTGTTTCCTTTGCCTGTGTCAGCTTCTCCTTTGTTACCTGGAGCTTGCATTGCCGTTTACTTGTTTCATTCCATTATCTCTGATTCTTCACGAATGGTACAAGAAGGGCAGCTATGCACTTCTACAGTCATTCCCCAATTCAAAATTCATTTGTAACAAATCTTGGAGCTGTTTCTAATAATCACTTCTTCTCTCTGCTCTCTAATGGTGTTATTTACTGCTGGAACTCTTTGAGCACACACAGGCTCAATAGCAGGCTACAAAAACTGCATTTCTCAAGCAGAGCATTGATCATCATCACATGAACACAAACCCATCTTCCCCAGTGCTATTACTTCTGGAGATATCATGAATGTTTCCACTTCATATCCCTGCTAAGCTGTTCACAGGCCATCCACAAGTAAAGACTTCGGTCTCGTCGCATCAGCAGCGCCGCTGGTGTAGTGGTATCATGCAAGATTCCCATTCTTGCGACCCGGGTTCAATTCCCGGGCGGCGCAGAACCTTTATCCAAGAAAATAAAGGTTAGTTGGCCTCGCTTCCATCCCTGGAAAAGTGATGGGACAACTCTTTAGGCATGTGAAGGAAAAGAAGGTGATCAGGAGTAGTCAGCACAGATTTGTCAAGGGGAAGTTGTGTTTGACCAACCTGATAGCCTTTTATGATGGGTTAACTGGTTGGATAGATGATGGGAGAGCCATGGATGTTGTCTACCTTGACTTCAGCAAGGCTTTTGACACCGTCTCCCATAACATCCTCACAGGGAAGCTCAGGAAGTGTGGGTTAGATGAGTGAACAGTGAGGTGGACCGAGAACTGTCTTCACGACAGAGCTCAGAGCATTGTGATAAATGGGGCTGAGTCTAGTTGGAGGTCTGTGGCCAGTGCTGTCCCCCAGGGATGAGTACTGGGCCTGGTACTGTTCAACTTGTTCATCAATGACTTGGACGAGGGCACAGAGTGCACCCTCCGCAAGTTTGCAGATACCAAACTGGGAGGAGTGGCCAACCCTCCCGAGGCCTGTGCTGCCATTCAGAGGGACCTAGACAGGATGGAGAGCTGGGCAGAGAGGAACCTCATGAGGTTCAACAAGGACAAGTGCAGGGTCCTGCAGCTGGGGAGGAATAACCCCAGGCACCAGTACAGATTACCCCTAATCTGTGCACTCTGTCCCCTCATCCAAGTCTTGCACCTTGGCCCCTCATCCAAGTCTTGCACCTTGGCTATCAGTCTCCATTATAACTAGCAAATATAGCTCCTATGGAGCTTGCCTTTTTTTCGGAGTTGGGAGCTGATGTTTGCTGAGCTGCTGATTCATGGGCTGCTCTCTCCAGCTCCCAACTTCCCTTGACAGCTGGTGCTCACTGATTTCCCTTGCTGCCCAGGAAGCCACGCAGCACGGGAGCTGGGCAGCTGGCTCTCAGGAACAAACGAAAAATCATATTGTGCTTCTCTCCAGCACAATTCTTCAGTTTCCTTCTCTTGAGGGAGAAAAAAAAAAAAAAGAAAAAAAAAAAAAAAAAAGCTAGAGCATTAGAGCATTGTTCTCCTTCAGGAAATCTTTTCTTCTCTGTTCGTTTTTTGAGACTCCCTCCCCAAACAACATTTAAAATTCACTTTTCTGTCTGGCCTATTGAGAATATAGCAGTGTGGTTATTTTTAAAAGAACTGGCACTGATAACTGATGCATGCTTCTTAAGCATTTATTTCCAAAAGATTTCAGTCTTCAAGTTGGGTGCAATCTTGGTATGAAAATGTGGAGAATCATGTTATGCCCAATACTACCATCTCTGAGGTGTATTGAATTAACCTTCCCTTGCTCCACTGCTCTATCAGACTGCTTTGTGTGCTGTTTCATTCCATACTTAGCACTTGATAAAACTTTGCCTGGAGAATTCCCTCAAGAGGAAGCTCTAATCTGGAAAGCTCCCATTTTATAAAGGCCCAAAGATGAATTTAGGACTTCTTGGAGTGGGATGGGTGGATTCTCATGCATGATATTACTGGCTGGTGAATTAAGATCACAAAAGTAGCAATTTTATGAGAGAAGGTGCTTAATAGGGCCCTACAAATGTGAACTCAAGAAGTCACTGAGATTGTTTTGCCTAAGGTAGACTATTTTATGTGTGTAGGTACAAGACATTTGTTTCCAAAGCTGCTAAGGTAGGAAATTTTAACAGCACTAAATGCAATTTTAAGGGTGCAGGTGAACACTGAGAAGGTAGAATATCACTGACTTCCCAAAAAAATGTATTACAGAAGAACGTATTGTTCTGAATTCCATCTTCTGGCAGTCATCGTAAAAATCAGAAGCTACAAATTCTTCAACTCATTTTATCTGTCTCATTTTGTGGGAATACTTGACACAAAATGAAGTGAATTGCGTATACAAAGCTTTAAAGAAGAGTCCTTTAAAATAAAACTTTTATATTCAACAAGGAACTGCAAAGCTCTGCATCTTTTTTATCAAGGAAAAGATTCTGTGTTGAGCTTCTTAGCAGATTATTAAACGAGACAACCACATAACCAAGGAGATGGCTTTGAAAATAAAGATTTCTTGGGAAAATTCTGCAAGGAATACAAGGGGTTATCAGCTCTACAACTTCAGCATTCAAAGGACTCGCCAGTACAGCACCGGCTGCCTTGCAATTCATAGCCAGAAAATATGATCATACATGGATAGACATTTTAATGAGGTTAATGAGATTATTATTTTCTTTTTAATAACTATGAATAATATAATAACAGTTAAAGCATTTTCAAAGGAAACTATTCAGGCTGGTTGTCAGTACCATAATCTCACTTGTGCTTCGAGAAAAAAAAACCATACATAATGAAAAACTGTCCCATTAGTATATGACGAAAGCCTCAATGTTAAAAGCAAATTAGACAGTTAACAGATTTAGTGATCATTTTGTCAGGATGTAGCCAACATAACCCAGTGCTATGAGGGAGTACATTGCTGTGAAGGGAGTTTTTGTAAGCTCAGTTAAAAAAAAAAATGTTCATGCATGTTTCTAGAGTTTTCAAACCCTATTTTTCGTCCTAACTCTCTGAAACTCTCCTCATCTTCCCCAGGTAATAAACACCCACAGTCTAGATGTGATGAATTAGGAACCCTTACTGCCTTCAGCCGTCATACTCTTAGGAGAGATTAATAATTATGTCATTTGAAGCTTTCACAGATTGTCTCTCTATGGGAAAATTTCTTTCATCACATATATATATGAATTTTTCTATTTTAAAAATCACAGAAGTCATCTCCACAATGAACACCTGAATTGGGACAATGGGTCAATTTTTGTCTAGATCTGAAACTTGACTTTCAATAAGGCACATTAAAAACACGTCGATTGTTATGCATGCTGGGCTCTATATCTGCTTCATCTTGCTAGTTTATCTTTGCTCTGACTCCTGCATAACTCAGAGCTATCAGTCCATTAAATTGCGTACACCGTGCAGAGAGTTCATAAAGGGACAATCCAACCAAAGATGCTCAGAAACACTCAGTGGAAGTAGCAATATCCATAGAAAAATGAAGTCTGAGAAAGTTAAGTGATTCAAAGATGTGACTGAAGTGACTGAAGATGCTAAAGGAAGTGTTGAAACAGAAGTGATCAAAACAATGTATCTACAGGCTGTGTTCACATGTGAATTCTGAATCATTAGTTATCATCTACCTCACTCTATAGAGAAGGACACAAAAGATGGACACTAGGTCTCCCAAACCCTAGGCTAGAGCCAGGATAATCTTTGGCCCTTATAAATAAATTATACTACCAGGAATATTGAATTATTAAATCAAAAGAGGAGATGGCCCCTTTCTTCTGTTTTGAGATGGTTTCTCCAATATGTCCAAAATCATTATGGTGCAGAAACCTATTGCAATGCACAAGCATCACTGGCAGGAGCTCTTTTGAATTAGAACAGTGTAGACAAACAGCACATGAGCCATGATATTTGAAGAAGAGTCTGCTTAGTGTTCATATTCTTCATATTTCATTTTTACCCCATATTTACTCTTTAGGTTGGTTAGTAATAAATCACCATAAACCCTTGAGAAAAAAAGCAAGTATTTATCAGGCTGTAACTACTGGCTTTTTATTATTTGCTTGTTTCTTTATATAAATTAACAGGTAGAAAAACTGCAGTGAAGAAAAGTTCAGTGGATGAATCATGGTAAACCATTTAAATCACTCACAACTTTTGACAAGTTAAGCCTTGAATGTACAGTTCAGGGGCAGAAAGAAAATGAGTGTAAAATTAGTGTGAGATCTTTGAAATTCCTGATTCATAAGCTTGCATCTGAAAGCCAGTGAAATTTGTCTAAAATGCCTGATGTATTTTTGTTGCAAGCAAGGAGATTGCCATTTAGGAGTGACAAAGGAGAAAGACTCGCGTCTTGTCTGTAAGCTTCACTGTTTTTAGATTCTCTGTCTTTTACAGGAGACAGAAGCTCATTTTACAGTTTGCAGTTATGGTCGCCGGGATAATCAATGAGTCTGTGGGAGAAGATAATGTAAAATATTTCTCCAACCTCAAAACAAATTGTTTTATTTATTAGCATAATTGTGCCCTGTTGTGATGATCTCTGTTTGCTCATGAGCTTTCTACTATATTTGGCCAGATTTCTGGGCAGATATAACATTTTTGTTGGCTTTTGTGATTTTTTTTTTTGTTACAAGCTTTGTTTTTCTGTATATTTTTGTCTTCACAAATGACTTGTGACGATTGAAGGTCTTGATTCAGGAGCTGATGGCAGTTTTTCTTGCGCAATGCCCAATTTGGCTTGAAATACCTAAATTATTGTTAGTTTATCATTCTAGTGTTTACCAAAAGACATATTCAAATTATTTTTTAAAAGTTTAGCATTTGCCTAAGGGAAGTGGTTATGAGAAATTATCTTAATAACTCTGAGTTACTTCACAGGATTGCATTACTGTCAAGAGCCAGGCATCAGATACCCGTTGTGCGAAAGAAGACACAAACATATTTTTTTCCTAAACAAAAATAAAGCAACAGTAATTGTTTCATCTGGTTGTAATTCTCTACTGAGTGACATAAACGATGCTGTCACCTCTTTTGGGAAGTTATAATTGCATTGTATATCATACGAAATTAAAATGCTGACTATAACATCAAGGGTGGTGTATTTACAAACTAAATAATTAAAACAGCCTCAATTATGTCTCCAAATAAAAAGGTGACATATTCCTGCTTCTGTAGTTCAGGTCTAGGTTCACTGGACAATTTTTCGTATATGGGAATTTTAATTTAAAAAATGGATACATAATTTAGATTTGGATCCCCAGATTGTCTTGGCACAAATGGAGGTAGATCCAGGATCAGGCCCTTGCACATTGAAGTAACTATGTAAAGATGTGTGCAAAGCTAAGTGCCTTTTCTCCTTAAATTAGGAGAATAATTCTCAGTGGTTTACATAGAAACTGGAACAGGGCCAGGGTCCAGAGCAAGGTGTTTAAAACAGCTACTAATACTACATTTACTTTCCTGTGCTCATGAAAATGGAGGTTCAACCATCTATTACTCTTCAAAGAAAGAAGTCTGGCAGCTCCTGAGAGCTCTCTGAAATCAGTGCAAGTTTTCCACTGACTTCAAAAGGCTCAATCCCAAAACAGCTTAGCACCAATTTATCTGCTTACTGTTCTTTATGTGTGTTTTACAGCAGGGACACCTTTCTCTGATTCTTGTGATTTCCAGTGAGGAGAACGGGAGGAACAGATGAACTTGTGGATAGGAAGCCCCACCGTGGCCTCAGACACATGAAAATTAGAAGGGAGTCCGCAGTGCTGATCTCCCCTCCATGTCACAGTTGTCTTCGGCTCCATCTGTCTCAGTTTATTGAACAGGACGTATTTGCAGTGTTTGGGGTTTTTTTTTTCATAAGTAAAGCACTCAGCCAACTGATTGTTTCTTTATTACTTGTGGAATTGTTTATGTATTACCAAAAGCATAAACTAAAGGTAAAATGAGAAGAAAATCACAGAGTTAGTAGATAAATTACTGAGAAAGTCATGAATAATTCAAACAGTGGGACTCCAATTTCTCTCAAGAATTCTTTTTTCTTTTTTTTTTCACACGGGAGGAAAAGTGAGTTTCATATGAACAAAACATATGGATGCTAATAAGAGTAGCGTGCAATTTTAAACGCAAGAAATGGTGGGTAACACGGGTGGAAAAAAAAACACTGTCTTCAAATAAAGCAATGAATAAAAGTGAATGCTAAGCTAATGAGAAATATAAGATAATCACTGCATGGCAAATGCTCATCTTGGCTTAATGTGGTGTGTGTGGTAAGTGCTGCAAAGCATTCACAGGCAAACTGCAATAAGCCCTCGCTCAAAAACTGATCATTGAGCGGTTGTTTCTTGATCAGGAAGCTTCACTTAGGAGTCAGAATATTGTGCTACGGGTTGAACACCAGAAGCAAAGAGAGAGTCCTAGTCCCAGCAAATTTTGCAGCTAAAATGTTTCACTGCTAAGTAATCAAGCAAATAGAAAGCAGGGTGAAAACAGCAACTTTTTTCCCAGCTTCCTATGTGTGCCTGTCACCTTGCCCTTTTACTAATATCCAATTTCCACTGCTCAGAGCCTCACTCTATTCAACATTGATTACACAGTGAATGTTCCCCAAATGCTAAGGTACTAAGAACAAAAATAGGTTTAATCTGAAATTAATTGCATTTCATAAAAAAATTGTTTTCAACATTTTTATTTAATTGAGAGTAGATTAAACTAGGTATTATAAAGGAATAAAATGCTCTTTGTAGGCTGCAAGAAACCTTGATTTTTTTTTTCTTTTTTCTTTCTCTCTTTCTTGGACAACTAATGAATTTAAAAAATACCGTGTTATTATTCAAATCTGCTTGAGAAAGATGTTAAGATTAGAGATGATGGCTGAGATAGAAACGTCTGTCTTTTTTAGCTACCTAAATTTAATTAAAATATACCTGACCTGTTATCTGCCACCCAGTGTCCTATGAAAACTATGAAAACAAGACTCTTAACTGTAGCATGGAAAAAAATTGGCTTGTCTTGCTTAAACTCCTCAGAGTTAATTAAAATGCAACTTACTTACTCTTTGAAGAGTGCCACAACAGAGATGGTTACTTTTCCCTTCTTCCTGTCATACGTTTTTCTGAACATTTATGATAAGATTTTATGTAACTAAACAAGAAAGCTTAGATTGTTATCAAAGGAGAAAAGCTTTTGCTTGACTTAGAGAAAGAACATGGCATCTCTCAAGGTGGTCGAAGGAGGAAGAGTCAGAAAACTCTGGCTGCTTTTGCCAGGAGCTTCTGGAGACATAACCATGTTGACTCTGGTGCTTGTGGTAATGTGGCTGGAACCACCTTGGTGTCAGATGAGTCCTCAGACACTTATTTTTCTCAGTTATTTTCTCTAGCCTCTGCCCTTGCTGAGCTGCCAGAACCGCATTCTGGTACCTCTGATTTCACCCACTGTCAAGATTAAGGTTTAAAGCTGATTCAGGTCTAACAAAATGAGCAGTAATGGCTTAGGTGTATGTTATTCTGGAAGTCTTTTTACTTCTAGTCCATTCTTAGACTCCTAAGCAATATAATAATGCATAAAATGCATAGAGGAAGGGAGGTGATCACAACAGAAGAATGTAACCTTTGAAATTTAAAATTAGATGCTGTTTTAAAAATATTGTAAACCAAAGCCTATAAGATCCTATCTCTTGTTGGAGTGATTTCTAAATCACAGCTTTCAAAAGGAGAAAACTCAGCACTTGCCCTCAGTGTAGCCTCTGAATTCGTCCCATGATAAATGATAAATCTCATGATAATGGGTTTAATTCTCTGTCCTTTCACAGTGGCTTGCAAGGCTGCTTGAAGGCCTTATAAAAGCAGGATGCACTGACCCCATGTCTCCTTCATCTGGGGTTCGCCCATGCCCCATGAAGGCATCAGCAGGGATCCTTCCTCAGCACAGGACGGAACAAGGCAGTGCGTGTACTAGGAGATGGGGAAGTGGCTCAGAAATTGCTCAGCCTAAAAAAGATTGTTTACTCTGGAAGCATCGCCATATGTCCATCTAAATCAGCTCCTGTGCTGGATAGGAGAATGATATTTAAACTATTCCTGACAGGTGTCCGTTCAAGCTGATTGAAAAGACCTCAGTGATAAAACTCAGCAGCTCCCTGACAACCCTGTTTTTGTGCCTCATCACCACTATTGCTAAAAAGGGTCCTCAATATCCAACAAACCTCTCTTTGCACCTTTGTGCTGCAGTGAAAACCTAATCAATTTTCCTGAATTTTTAACAAACTATTTTTCCATTGTATTTTAGAAATATGATGGACAGAAAGAAAAAGAGTATGTCAACAATATGTATAAATTTCATTCATTAAAAAATACAAATGATGACGAAAAGGGACTGAGCTAAAGATAATTAATCCCTTCTTAGTGGCTACTTTTACTGGTCATGACAATTAATCTTACCAAAGAACTATCAGATTTAAGTCCTGCCTGATTTAATTAAACTTAAAACATCCGATGGGAAGCTCCGAAGTCCAGTGAAATCAAGTAGATGATGCTTTTCATAATGGCTCTGCCTAGGGGCAGAGAGATTCATCTCTATAGTTACCCAGCTGACGTGCCACTTCTCATATTTGGCTTTATAATTTGTTTTCTTCTTGTTGTTTAATCAATTTGCACTTCAACAGACCATTTTTTTATTCATAACAGAAAAAAAGAAAACTACCATGAGATGAGAAGCAGCCTAAAAACCTATGATGAGATGTGATTCGTCTACTGGTATTAACATCTTCTATTTCAAATAGAGAAGTCTTTAGGAATCTTAGTTCCTGGACAAACCTTGTCCATAGTTACACAAAGAAGGACAGAGTAAAGCCAGAATGTCAGCCTGTACAGGCTGAATATCAGTGAGAGTAAGACCAAGACACCTTCCATCCTCTCCATCATGTAAGACGTATGGGTTCCAGTTAAGCTATAACATTTTCAGCTTCATCTAACAGCATCTTCATACAGCTTCAGCTATAGCATCTTCATGCTTCAGCTTTCTGTGTGTCCTATCTGTCTATTTATTTATTTTTATTCATAATGTCGCTTCTATGGTTAGAATTGACCAACATGTCTAAATGACCTCAGTCTTATAACCGCACTCAAACGGCTCCACAACTTCCAGGCAAAAATAAAGCAGTCTGTTCTCTTGCACTAAAGTTCTCTTTAGTGCAAGTTCTCTGTAGTTCTCTCTCTTGCACCAGTTCTCTTGCACTAAACATTGGTTCTACTATTCAGCTATTCCTTTATACACTCTTAGCCTCTACTGAATTATCCTCCAACCTTGATTCTTGCTCCGTTATCAGCAGGAGTTCACTGAAACGGAAGCCAGGCCTCTGATTATGTACAGAGGTGGATTTATCTTCAGTTTTGATATATTTTTTCCCCAAAAGGTCAGATTGTTCCAGATCCTGTGGCACACCCATTTCAGTGAGTATAGACTTAATGTATGCTGTTCTGTGCATCTTTATTGCTGATGTTAAAAAATAGGTTTTAAATGGTGTTGGATTACTAAGAGGAGTATAAAAGCCTCTTGAAAGCATATTTTTGATCCTCACTTTCAGTCTGCATTCAAATAGTAAAAATGCTCATGAAAAACAAAAAGATATCTTTGTATATATTAAAATCATTGCTGTTTTATGCTAAAAATTGGCACGGAATTTGGAAAGAAAAGGCAGAGCAGCAGTTTACTTCTCAAATTATGTTTTTGTTGTTGTTGTTTTGTATTATTTTGTTTCCAACCAAGTTTAAATAGAAATGAGAAATAATACTATGAAAAAACCTAGATGGAAGAAAAGTGATACATAATTCAACTGGCACCATTGAAAGAGAAGCATCTGGAGAAACGCTTGTTGGCATTTTGTGACACAGAAGCTGGCTATCTCAAAGGGGAACAGCACACAAGAAAATCTGGCAAATAGTCTTTGCTATTTGAAACTCTTACCCTCTCAATTCACTGATGAACACTATGGGAGACTTCAGGTAAAACTGAAATTGAGGAGCTTGGCCAGGAAACGGCTTTTTCTGCCATGGAAACTAAAAAATGTGGAAGGAAAGGACCAGAGCTGTTCTAAAGTGCAACACCTGCTGCTGCTACAGGAGATGTAAGGAAGGTGACAACTTTCCCTGGCAGTAGCTGTTGCAGTCTCCCCATAAGCGATCAGTTATTACTCTGTAAACCAAGGAAATCTGTTGCCTTAAGCAAACACCTATTTTTCAAGATGTCAGGCTAGATACACTGGTCATTCACAGCCTCTAGGTGCAAAGCCCATCTGTAGACCACTGTCAGGAATGGAACTTAATTCTTCAAGGGACTGAGTTCTCTATATAGTGCATATAGGCTTCCTGGTACTGGGTTAGTGCAGCATCTCACAATCCATCCCCTAGATATTCCACAATGAAAGGAAAATTCCTGGTTTCTTGATGGAGAACTATAAACTTAAAGTCTAAAGAGTGAAACTAATGAATATTTAAAGGTTTGTGCATCACTAAAGACAGTAGGCTTTAAAAACATCAATTGAGTGTGTTTGCATACAGGATTTTGACTTGAGATTAAGACATTTAGTTATCTATACATGTAGATATGCATTTGTGACCTAGATATTAAGGTTCCTGTTACAGCCAATAGAGATCTATTCAATCATCAGTGGAGCCTTGTAGGTGACTCATCTCACCCTAAAATAGAAACCAGTATTTAGTTGCCTATATTAGCCTCCAAACTTCATTTTCTATATTGCTTAAACTCTTTTTTTGCTTGCCCAGAAATAGGCAATGAATTCACTTTTAGCTATTCAAGTATATACCACTCGACAGCCAGCTGCTACCCAGTGAAAGGTATGGCCTCCCACAGCCCTGTGTCAAACGTGCTAACTCCCAAGGATATCCCAGAAGTCATAAACTTTCTCAAATGACTCTGGGAACCTAAGGAAAGTCAAATGTCTAAAACCTTAGATTTCCCTGAGCACGGTAGGGAACATCAACCCCTAGATCTCAGTTCCATTGTGTCATGTTGTTACGTCTTAATATATCCTGTCTGCTCTTGAACATCTGTGCCAAAAAGGCATGTCTTCCGTATCTCTCTGCCAGCACCATGCTGCTGTCTTAGATACCTAAGGCAGATCAAATATCATTAGCTGCCTTATGTTTAAGCAAGTGAGGAATACCCTCTGCAGAAAGAAGGCACGCTAATCTGCAGCCTAACTGTACTCATGAGTTCCACAGCAGAAGAAATTCAAGGACAAATCTCCAGCACTGCTTTACTTTTAGACCAGGACTTCAAAACTAGCTCTTGACTCTCTAACAGTCATATAGTTTAAGAAGTAAAAGTGTTTCCTTATTTTGACTCATCTCCAGCACCTCAGTTGTTTCCTTTTGCTAAACACAATAGGTGTTGATTGACAGTGATCCTGATTACACTTCCACATGAGGATAAGTAGCTGCCATGGCGCCTCTGTGAAGCCCATTGGTATTTGGGGGGTTTAGAAATGGGAAATTTTAGAAATGCAAAAGTGGAAAACGTGAGAATAATTCCCCACTCTGTCATCTGCCCTGAAAGCCCATCCAGACAGCAATAACCATTCATTTCATCTTGAGCTGAATAATAAGCGTCGATCTTCTTTGCAATTTTTCTTTGTCAGAAGACACCTTCCTCTTTCTTTCTTTCTGTATATTCTAAGTCTTCTCTATCCCAGACAAATCCAATATGAGTAAAACAATTTCTCTTTCATTGAAAATGTTGATGCTTTTGGCAATGTCAAGAAGAAGGTCAATGAAGTTAAAAAATTACCAGAGAACAACCTAAGAAAAGAATCAAGCTGTGGTTTCTCCTCCCTAAATTTTCTCTTTTCTATTCTTTCCATCTGGACAGAATAAGAAAGGAAAAGAAAGGAAAAGGAAAAGGAAAAGGAAAGGAAAGGAAAGGAAAGGAAAGAAAAGAAAAGAAAAGAAAAGAAAAGAAAAGAAAAGAAAAGAAAAGAAAAGAAAAGAAAAGAAAAGAAAAGAAAAGAAAAGAAAAGAAAAGAAGGGAATCAAAAGGAAATCTGAGTTTGTGCTTAATTTTAAAAAGAGTGAATCAAGCTATTGAAAATTTGAAACATTGTTTTGCATCATTTTTTTCCATAGGGAACACGCACTGTATTTTAATTAGTCCAATTTTATGCTTTAGAAGTCTCTATATGTTTAAGAAATGTTCTTGGGAAAAAAAAGAAAAGAATAAAAATGGAGCTTCTGAGAAAGACTCAATTTAAAACTAGATGGTTTCTACAAGAAGGGAAGAGATGAAGAGATTGAAACATGTGATGGGAGTGAACAGATTCTATAGGTTAGACAATAAGTCCAAGATATCTTCAAAAAGATACAGCAGCCATGATTCTAAATAGTTCCAGAATTTTTATTATAACATGAACTATATCATGATTTATTTCACATGCAACCTTATTGTTAGAGCATTTTCTGAAATTATGTCAGAATGAAAATAAAACAAGCATTTTCTTTAGACTGAAGTGTTGGGGTTTTTTTCAAGGACTGGCTAAGCTTGCATTTAGAACATTTGTTGACTGGAATTTTTTTTTTGCTGAAGGGAAACTTTCATAGAAAAGAATAATTATTCGCTAATAGGGTTTCCTATTTAAATAAAGAACAATAAAATCTTTTCAGTGTTTTATTTTTCCCTGGAGCATCTACAGGTTTATTTATTTATTTATTAGTTTTTCTTCTGAGAAAGGAAAGAAGAAGGGAGTAGAATTAGAGGGGCAAACCAGAAAATGAAAAATATAATATTGGACTACTTTAAATTTCTGAGGGCTTAAAATGTTTCCAGGAGGAAAAAAAATCACAAAGAAAAGCAAAAAAACTATTAAAAAAAAAGAAAGCAATTTCTATGTTCTTTCAAGAGGTTTTAATTTCAATGCTACAGACGTATAGTTATAGAAACCAATATAAGAGACTGCAATGTATAGAAGGAACTGTGACAAATAAATCAGATGGTGAAAGGTCTCTATCTTCTCTGGGTTGGCACATGGCTTCCCAGTTCTGTCAGACTAGAAAGATGGTCATGTAAAAAACAGTAGCAACAAGAGAACCCCAGAGGGCCTCCTGGAGCACCTCTTAAATCCATTGTTGAGTCTGTATACTCTACCGGGAAGAGGCTCATGATTTTAATCTATTTTTCCTGTGTATTTTATTTATGTAGGGAGATATGCTTTTTCAATTTGTAAAAGATTATTTCTGCTCAGGGTGCTGCTAAGTGTTGCTGTGGTGTCAACACAGCGAATATCTGCTGGAATGGCTGTTTCTAAGATGCCCTCTGCGAATCTCCTGGTAATTCTGGACAACAAAGATGTCAAAGATGTTTTAGTTTAAGGCCTAAGTGCAAGGGCAGTGTGGCTTAAATAAAAAGAGAATTTCACCATCAAAGAGTATCAAAAGGAATTTCAAACCATCTACCCTTCTCCCTGTAGATGAATCACATCTTTTATGGCACCAGGGAAAGTTTGATATCAGCTTTCGAGAGCACCAAGGACAAAAACATGTTGATTTGGCCCTTTATCTGGGGTGAACTTAGCTCAGCAGTGTACAAAAAAAAAAAAATTAAACAAAAACTGGAACATAAAACAGAAAAGCAGATGAGGAAGAAAATCATTGCCCTGTAACAACAAATAAGTAGGCACACATTATAACACCTAATAAATTAACACTAGTGTCACTGAAAAATAAAAATAACATTTTCAAAGGACAGCTTGTCATGTTCTCATGACTCAGGGATTGTTGTTTGTTTTTCCCCTCTCTACTCCCCCTTTAATTAATACATTTACTTCCAAATAAGATCTGTGCGTTAGGAAAATGTCACACCATATGTGTGTTTATTTTTGCTCAAGTAATTATAATGGTGTAGGATCTCTCTTTTCCTTTCCTCGCTTGCTGAGACAGAATGTTCCTTCGGAGGATAGAACAGCCTCCAAGCAGCTGCTGCGGCATCTGAAGTGGAGGAAAAGTCAAAAATTTAGTCTTTTACGTATGTACGCAACGACCTTTACAAGGGAGGGAGTCCTTCCTCCACGTGCTATCCCTGCCATCATCAGGTGAATCTGTGGGTGGAAGCAGGTAGAGGGGAGAGGGTCCCATGTCACCGGCGCGTCACACACAGCGTCTCCACTGGTGCCTTGGGAAATGGGTCCGTGGTTCATCCTTCAGCATGGGAACGCTCCATGTTGCTGAACGTGCCCTTAGAAAGAGAGCTGCTGATCTGTTCATAGCAATAAGGGGGTCCAAAGTTCATCTCGGCAATCTTGGTAGGCTGGAACCGAACCATCGTGAGCCCTGAGGAAAGACATATCCTATCCCGCTTGGATTGGGATGATGCCAAGCAGCTTCTTTAGAGATTCCTGAGTGGGTTTTTTTTTTTTTACAGTGAATAGTTCTCTGTCATCTTCCCATCACGTTTTGATGTGTTCTGAGTGGTTTTAAGTGTTTTCCTCTTATTATTTCTATTATTAATTTTACTCTGGTTTCTGCTTCAAGATCCAGAAATCTTTCCCCTTGAAGCCAGCACCAGTCAAGTCCTTAGCAATCAAGGTGGTATCGAAACATGGAACATGTTCGTGTAACATATTCTGTGAATAATCTAGACAAAAAAAGGAAATATTCTAGTCATTGAGGTGGTAGTATGAGACACTGGGTGATTTAAAATATATTCATAATACCCATGATGTTTTGCACAGGTTTAGTTTTTCATATCTATAATATTTCCCATTCTTCTCTCCTGAGACTGACACTTGCAGATTTGAAAACGCAGGTAGAGAAATCAAAATAAAAGCCAAAATCCTCAGTAAGGACTACTACTTTCAGAGGTAGTAGGGATAGATAATACAGACAAAACATGCACTAAAGAACTTTTCTTTTTCCTTGAAATATAAAGAATTCATATAACCTAGATTAAACTACACAAATACTATGGTCTTCTGGTTATCGATTAAAATAGACTCTTGTCCTTTATGTAGTAAATATTTGTCACTATTAGTAAATGTATTAAAATTTGCTTGCAAATATACAGGATGATGATGTCCATTTGGGCTTTGGTTCTGTGTTCCAGAAGCTTCATTTCATTCCAATACAAAAGGTCATGATTCTGGGAAGCCAAATTTTGAATTAAGGTCATTTTTATTCTTGTATCTATTTATCCACAATAGTCCCAAGAACATAGCTAAGATGAGGTTTCTATCCAAAAGAGATTTTGTTGCTTCATTTCTGAGGGTAAAGAAATGAAAGGTTTTAGTATAGCCAGTTCAAGATTTTCTCCTTAGTAGCTTTAAAGTACTGTGTAGGAAATAAAAGTTCTCTCTATTTATTTATCTGACTCAGTGTTCATTTCCTTGAGGTCAAGATTCAAAAATCCTAATATTACTTTAATCTATATTTCATTATTAGGGGTTGCTTTGTCCATTTTTTATCTATCTTCAATAGTAGTGTAATAATTTGGAGTATTGGGATCCGCTTCTGGGAACCTTACTTTTAATAGTGCAAGAAATGAAGCCTTGGGACATTCCTACCTTTTTCAGTGATTTACTTGTACATGACCAACCCTTCTGAGGCAAATACTGCCCAGGCACTGTGGTCCCCAAGACCTAAAGAACTCACTTGGAAATGTCATACACATCATACACAATATAAGCATTGTCAAAAATAGGTTCCCTCAGGCTGAGGGTACAGAAATATTTTTGAGACCTAAAGAAGCTACGAATAAGCACTGGCTTTTTACCAGTGCACAAGGATCCATCAAATTTTGGCTTCAGGAAGCAGCTGGTTCAGGTAATTGCGTGGCAAGAAGAGATTAAATTGCTCCTCAGCTACTCTCCAAAACAGAAATTCCCTGGTGAGAAGATTTTGTCTAGATTGGGAGCCTCTCCGTATTGCTCATAATGTGGATCATCGGGAAGGTACTAGGTACTCCATCTGTCACCTCTGACCGAGTGGCCAACTACCAAAGCCACAACTTAAAACATGCAGCAGGGATGTTCATTACCCCAGGACCAACACCAGGGACTCCGTGATGCATCACTAACACCCTAGCTCATATACCTTAGACAGATCTACAGGCATGTAGATCACTTTTTTATCATTATCTTATTTTCTTGTAGAAGTCAGGTTGTAAGGTGCAAGATCGATAGATGGATAGGAGTTGTTGCTAAGAGATGGTTGTGGAGACAACCTCATACACTACACGTGGACTGGTGCCTAGACAGGAGGCACGTGCTCAAACCAGATGATGCTCTGCTGGTTCTGAGAGCATCTTTGCTAAAATAGGAGGTACACTGCTCAGCAGCAGAGCTGCGACTTCCTTTCTAAGATGAAAAATCTGTTGTGTTGCTTCTCTTATGACTCTTTCCTCCACCAAAAAATAACAGCTGACAGACTGCACAGACAAGTTCAGATAACAGTTCATCCGTACCTCTCATTAGGCAGACTGCAGAAACATTTTATGGTTTTAGAAGTTGATTTTGCCATATAATGTCAGTGAAACAATCAAATCACGGCGCACCAAATGGAAAAGCAAACGATCATTTACGTGTAATGCATTCACGTGCAAACAGCCATAGACACGGTGGCGTAAGAATGTCTTGTCTAGCAGCTAACAATAATTGACCTTGTAGATGATCACAGTACATAGGATTATTAGCACTTTTCCTAGCCATTTAAAACTCTTGCAAGGGAGCATTAAAACCCCTTTGGCTTGATGTGCTTTTGCACGGCATGTCTCTTTTCCATTGGACTGCAGTCTCCAAAATGGAATGGTATTTCCACTATTTTCTGTAGTTTTTTCCTTATTTCAGCCTATTGAGATTCTGGAGGATTCAGCTAGAATCACTCATTTCAATGCTCGCATATGTGGAGAGCATAACCTTTGTTGCTTTTCTTTTTTCCTTCCTTCTTCCTGTCTTCTTTCTTATGTCACTTGACTTTGTATCAAATATACAACTATATAAGCAATGGCAAATTGTTTATATAGTAATATATAAGCAAATGAAGTACTGCTTGATGACAGTCAAGTCTCATTAACTGATCTGTACCTAATAAAACCAAATTTTGAGTGTATTTTGAAAATATCACAGATGCCTTTAATGTTTAATGAAAAAGCAAATTGTTACTGCACTGTTTCCTTGACCTTTCTCAATCTGGATCACTAAGCAACTTTAAGCATTCAGCGTGCTCAGAATAAATCAGGATGTTCCGTAATAATCCAAGATCAATCAACATAAATAAAGCAATCTATCCCAGATGTGGCCTGAAAAGACATTTGCTTGAGTTATGTAGAACACTTGGGATTCAAAATGTTTTCTTAGGTTCTTTAGTTTGAGAACTAAAAAGAGAATTACTTCTATACTAGCATTATTTGTAGTTATTAAAAAGTCCATTACAGGCAATACAAATAACACCATATACTTTGCCAAAACACTTCTGTTATAGTGTGCTCATTTTCTTCTCTCAAAATTTAAGCAAAGCAAAACCAAAAGTAGTTGAAATTTCTTTTTTTTTAACTTTAACGTAAACTCCTGGACTTCAATCTTGCTAGCGTTTATGCATGTACTTATCTATAAGCACATGAATAATCCTCTTTTTTCAGTAGCAATGCTCATCTGCTTAAATCAAGCTTTAAAGACTTCCCAGTGAAACCATTTTTAAACACATTTTAAAAGCATTGTTGTAAGCAATGTACCTTATGGTTAATTATAAGGGAATTGTATTGCTTCTCTCAGAGATGAAGTTGGTGCTTGGTACTCCAGGGAAAATAGCTAATGTATGTATTGATCTATTTATTTTAGAAAGCTCTGTTGGCACCCATGGATTTGCTGGAAATTTCAACACTGGTAGCTTCAGCCAGAAGCCTGGGGAGAAAAGGTGAGGACTTCCCCAACAAACAGGTAACACTAAAAAGAGCTAGGCTGGAGATGCTATGGATAGGGGCGAAATGAGGCAATGTATTAGCTTGAATTAGATTCAACGTCAGTTATTGATCCGTGTCTCCAAACTACTCTGCAATGAAATGAAATGAAGTCCCACGCCAGCCTCAAAATACCTATATAAGAATGGAATTTGTCCCTGTTAAGATCAATGAGCTGAGTAACAGAACCAGGTTCTGCATCAATGTGACTCTGTCCTTTCTCAGGAATATAAATAGGGCAATTTCAAAGTATTAAACTATCCAACAATTTATAGCATCATGCCAATTTATGTGAGATGGGAATCTGGCTCTTAAAATCATTCTGGCTCGCACGCAATAAGATCACACAGTACATCCAAAGTTCAGCGCACTCTGACAGCGCATCTGAAGTGTATACTTGATCTCTGAGGCGAACTGTGCTCAGTCAGAGCTAGGCTGGGTCAGTAAGCCTGCAACGAATTAATTGCACTGACATCACTCTGGTTTCTCTTCTGCATGTGCTTTTATTTAAAGAGGTAGAACTTCGTTTAGCACAGCGATGGGAACTGTCTTGCAGTGGCACCAGGCAAATAGTCCTCCTTGTAAGGAATCTGTGTGTGCAAAATCCAATTAGAGCCAGGAGACAGGCCTCAATGGCTGCCACGAGACAAATCCTCTGAGCAAAGCGTCCTGTGGCCACAACGCCATGGAGTCAAGTTCATCAGCAACAGATCAGCAAAATGAAAAAGAACCCATGCACAAGGTAGAAAACTAACCAAAAGACCAGAAAGTTTGCCCATTTGGCTTTTATTTTGTGATTTTGTGAAGAGAGCTCCCAATGTTGAGTACATTTCAAGGACTTGTCTACAGTTAATCTTTAAGATCCCATGTGATGCCATGAGACCCCTACAAAGAAGGTGTTGCCTTGTTCCATTATTTGGATGTAGCTTATTTGTAGAATAAGAGCCAGGCCTCCAAACAATGCTTTCTTGCTTTTTTATCCTTTTCTTGTGTGTGTGTGTGTGTTTGAGAGAGGGAGAGATCTAGAATATTTGTTTCTGGACATGCAAATGAATAAAAGTCTAATCTAACCTGACTGGTAGCAGACAAGGATATTTTTTTAATTCCTTGTAGGACTCCTGGAGCTATCAGCCAAAAAAAAAAAAAAAAGACCTAAGGGGAATATATGATAGCAATTCCATCTGTAGAACTTTGTCCAACAACACTAAGTTTTTTTCTACATGCCAGTCTTCAATACACATATTTAGAAAGTCAACCTCTATTTCAAAAACTCATATTCCTAGCCTATTAGGGCACCAGACAAACTCTTATTTATTTTGTGTCAGAAAATTAATAATTCCTGAATGCTTATTAATATGATGATAGAAGCCATTTGGTCTTACATTTGAAATATTTATTCACTGCCTCTCTCATTCATTTTTGTTCTTAATAAAACAGAGAGAAACACAATGCTGGAGAGAAAAAAAAAATGACATCCTCGAAAATTGCATGTGGTTAACATCAAAACATTTTAATTGAACTCCACATTACAAAAATCCAGATGGTCCATGTTCTGTTCAAGCCTCAGGGGACTGCAATATGGTACCACGTGTAAGATGCATCATTCCCTCCTCCTTCCCTGGTGTGTGGAAAATGTTCAGTCAAGATTCCAAAGTGTGGCAAAATCTGTATTTCACAGTCTCCTGGGGACTCAGTGAGATTTGGGGAAAGCCTGAGAAATCTGGGATGCTGTAAGGCAGATATTCAATGGATATAGAGTAGAGTAGATGATATGAATCAGCTCCAGCTTATACCACATCAGGATTTGGCCCCTGATTTACAGCAGATCAGGATATGACTGACAAGATGTGGAAGTATTTGTGTATTGACACTCTGTTTTGAACTTTTCACCTTTCAAATACTAGTTTAGGCCTCTCGGAGAGCGGTATCATCCTGCCCGTGGTGTGTATGGTGAGTGTAAATCTGTCACACGCTTCTCCCACTGCGCTTCACCATCCCAAAGCAGCTGTTCCCATGCTGTGCACAGCCTTTCTAGACTCCACCAATGCCCTCCCAGGCAAAGAACGACAAGGAATGCAGACCTGGCCAAGACTTGCTGAAGCTTACAGGCCAAAGCGGCACTAGGTAGCAACTGAACTTGCATTTACTCTGTCATATTTGTTTAAGAGATTATTCTCAAATCAAACCAGATCTGAATGTGCTGGGTTTAAGCAGCCATCAACACTGCTCAGGAGATAATCACATCTCCCGAAGTTGCCTGCTTTATCCTTAAACACAAGTTACTATACACTGAAGCATAAGAAAGTTCATAAAATGCAACTTTTACAAATTTACAACACTTTCTTGAGAGCAGAAGGAAAGTGGGCATGACGGTTGTTCTCCAAAACATAATCCAAATAATATTCAGTGTCTTCCTTCTATTTTTCAAACTCTGTTTGATTCTGACCAGCAAACTTCTCCATCATCATTTCACAACTACAAACACAACAAACTGCAAACGTGAAGCTTAGTTTGCATGTGAAAAAAAATCATATAGATACTCCACACTTGTAGCTGCCAAATTGCATAAGAAGTAACAATAAATATTAACAAGTAATTGGAAATGTTATGAAGGGATTTGCATTGTCAATTTGGTGTAGAGAAAGTAGTGTGAGCGGGGCAGGGAAGATTTCAGGTTTTATATATCTTGAGCTCACGAGCTGTGAGTTTTATGGTCTTGGACCCATCTCTAAAAGAAGCAAAGTGAAAATTAAGAGTAACCTGAGACAAAGTTAATTTGCTTGTGCCCTTCACCAAGATGAAATTACTGGAAAGAGCTACTGAGAAAAACATTATTGCTGTGGTTCTTGTTTTTTACCTCAATTATATTAAAAGGAAAATTCTAAACAAAGCGTGTAATGAATTTTAATACTGCTGCCTTAGCTTGAGCAAGAGAAGCAGTTGTGAGCCTATACTTTTTCCTTACTGGCTGACATTTGCATTAGTTTCAAGGACCTTTCACCTTTGCCTCCTCAGTACTCAAATTTTCCCCCTCACTTTCTGGAGATGTTGCCAGCTTATCAATGCTTCACGGAGCAAGGCAGCAAGCAGGGGCCAGGCATCTCCTTGTTTATGAACTCTTCCCAAAGTGTTAGCAAAAAAAGATAAAAGAGGGAATGTTGGAAAGGAAAGAAGGGAGAAGAATGACTTCAAGGGAAGGGATGCACCTTCTCTAACATCCTTTAGAAAGAACAGGGAGGCAAAGAGGGGAGGGGAGCCAAAAAGGGAGTCTTTCCATGACTCATTTCCTCACTGGGATGTACTGTTATGGTCTCTGGATATGCTATTTCTTGTCAGATGGGAATGGCGTGGTGACAGCATCCAGTGTGGGAGATTTGCAGGAGAACTGGACTGAGCACTCAGGCTGGGAAAGGAGAACTTCAACATCACCTTTTTCCAGTGCCATGCAGTGAGTGAGGTGAATTAGACAAAATAAAGATCTGGCCACAACGATAATCATAAGATGACAGAATTATCACGGCTTAACAAGCTGGCACACTTCAGCTGAACCACAGCCTCTGTCCCTGTGCACACCCTCGGCCCGAGGCAAATGTGAGGCGAATTGATTCAGTTTAGCTCCCAGGGA
>NW_010578617.1:124987-160462 GCF_000705375.1 Tinamus guttatus
GGTTAAGTCACATTATTTCACTTGGCAGATGGAGAATTACTGCAGTTCTGCAGTGATGCAAGGTAACTCACGACAGCACAGTCTCTGAGCTCGAAGATGTGCTGGGGCATGAAATAGTGGTTTGAGCCTTCATCACTGAGCTACTTAGAGCGGAGCAGGGCAAGGACTAGGGGTCCAATAGGTGATTCTAAAGTGGAAATAAAAGGCATGGATTAAGCGACGCTACAACTTTTCCTAAGGCTCATTCTTGAGAGCCTACATATATAGTTGATGCCAAATTAATTCCTAGAGTAAATCCATAATGGTAATTTCCGTTCCCAATATTTGATCACAGTAGTTTTATTTGCATTTCGTATGGGGATTCCTAAAGGTCTCTGTGGCAAGCTGTTGTTCAGAGACAAGGAGATGCATGGTACTTTCATAGGACTAAGGTAATATGAGAGACCATTCTGTAAATTTGTTTTCTACTGTGCATGACTATTCTGTATAATTCGAGAAAATCAAATTCTATTTGCTTGTGCTAGTTCCATCTCAGATAAATTACTGGTATTCTCCTGACTGACTATCCTGTATCATGAGTTTGCTTATTAAGCCCCAGCTTTATAATCTCACACAAATAGGTGGACCTTGCAATATACATCAACACGTGGCTACTTATGGCCTGTGTTAATGACACACACCAGAATTTTAGAGTTAAAACTCTCACACAGATAAAAAAAAATACCCCTCATTTCTCATTAAAGAAAAAAACTCCAAAGATAAAATTGCACATCTTTAAAAGCTTAATATTTATCAACCTGCTTGCTTTCCTTCTCTAGCCCGCTTTCCTTTGGGTTTTATACGTCTCTTTATGTTATATTAATGCCTCCCCCTGCTATGCCCGCTGTGTTACACAGATTTTGAAATTCAAAATAAAAACAAAAGTCCACCGTAAAGCACACTGAATTGCCGCAGCAATCCCAGGACTCTCCAAGCTAAGGAGCACTCTGTCAAAAGGCAGACACCATATGGATCATGTTTATTGCTTCAGTGCTTCGGTCATTACAACCCTTGCTGCTATCTCCAAAAGAGGGGCTTGGAAAGTGTAAGCTGCTGTTTACTGTCCCTCACACAGGCATGCACATATGTACAAATGCATGTATTTTAATGTACAAAATCAAAGCTTCAGGTTCTGAATCATGTAACAAACGGCAGCAGCAGGAGTGCAAAGGAACCACTAACAGGATGAGGCATTCTGCTCTGATAAGCAGAACGAAAGGCTTGATTGGCAATGCTGAAAGGCAGGCTGCTTATTTGGTACAAGCTGCCTGATGAGCAAAAGCCAAAAATATCCTAGTTATTAATAATAATGAATCGCAGAGAGAAAAGCAGAGGGCACAGGCTCCTCTGCTATTTGCACAAGTTGCACTTACTAGTAGTGAGAAGAAATCAGTAGGAAGTCAGAAGAACTAGAGGAAGGGGAAGAGGGAAACAGACTTTGCAAGCAGATTGTAAGGGCTTTACCTAGGCACTGGTGCCATAAGGAGGTTTGTTTTCCTGGACTTGACTGGTCAGCTACATTGGAGCATGTCTGTACAATAATTAGTTGGATGGCCATCCTTTGCCTCCCAGCTTGCTGCCAAAACACTGCTAACTCCTGCGGCTAAGCCCTCTTAATCAAAGTGCGGGATGTGCCGCATGGCCTGAGCCACATGCATATGAGCCCAAGCGCTTCTCGCATTTCCAAATGTGACAAGACCTACCCAGGGGACTAGTAGATGCCACAGTAACCCAAGCTCAGCCTTGGGAGAAGGAAGGATGTTACTGGGACTGTAATTCAGGGAAAAGGGCACCTGAGGGCATGCGTGGTTGGGGTGACAATTAAAAGTCTGTGACAAAGAAACAAGTGAAGGGTTGGAATATTAGGTAGGACTCTAGCACATGATGCAGAAAAAGATGGATATCGAGCTTCCTCCCCCTGCCCCCTCTGTTTGCCTGTGAAATGCATATAAACCATATCAGTCCCCCTGTCAAGGGGGAGTTATCCTTCTTCACAGGGCCATTCTGAGGCTGAGATCCACCACTGAGTTCTAGGTTGGGTCCAGGCCCATCTAGTCCATGAAGGACACATCAGTGTCTGTAAAGAATGGGGTGAGCAGCCTCCATGCTCTGAGTATCCTTCTGCAAAGGAGAACTGAGCCATACAGCTGCATACACGGGTATTTCTGGAGATCATTGTCTCATAAAAAGCAGTGAACCCACACCAGCAAACAAGGGTGAGTCATTTTCCTCATTCCCAAACTTTCTCCTACTGAATGATGTCAGATCCTTCTGACACGTGTCTGGCTATTCTGGCTCAGAACTTTTCTGTAAAGTTCTCCTAAGACCTCATGCTCTCTCCCAAACACAACCCCTTTCCAAGACAATAAAAAGTGGGACTCACCTCTAGGAAATCTCTTTTCATTGGCAATGGCCTGGCTGTTGCAATAAGAAACATTGTCCTGAATGCTGCACTTGCACACAGTGAGAGTTTAAAAGGCATTTGGAAAGAGCATTCCATAAAAAATGGAACTGATCTGGCAGATCAGGCTATTCTAGTTGTGCCACAAAGACGTAATTTAGACGGAAAACATCATCTGGGTTCTATGTGGTGACTTTTGTGGAGTAACAATAAAGCTTTTATCTGAGATTTTCACTCTTTACAAATGTATCTTCTGTCAAGAGAGGGAGGTTTCACAATTTAACAGCCAGTTCTTAATGCATCAGAGTGAGACACCAGCTGTAGCTGGACCAGAATGAGTAATCTGAAGGAGGCCAGTGCCTGATAACATTTGGGCAATTATACTTTAGAAATAATAAAAAAAGAGAGTCTTTAAATAGGCAGGTGGTTTACCATTAGCCTTTTGAGAATTGCCCAGCAGGCCCTTGGAGCACAGCCTTGAAAGGACAAAAACATTGTTGTTATTGAAGTGTGCCATTTGCAAAACAAGGTAGGGTAAAATATCCCGAGAAAGACAAAATATTTTGATGGTTTTCTACCAGTCTGCTCTGATACTAAAAATTTCCCCGTAATCTCAAACTTTTCCCAGACTCCAAGTCTTGTAAGACATTGACAGCTGAAGTTTGAAAGTCCATCTTGCTGCTCTAGCAGAGTTTTGGAGATGGCTGTCTCCTCTATATCCCAACCTGTGTGTATAATAACACACAGAGCTCCTTTTGGTTTAGCCATTAGCTAAGAGAAGGCTCCATCTTTGCAGGGGTTTTATGCCTCAGTCAAAGCCTGCTTATGTTGTTACCTCACTCTGAATGTGTCAGTATAATAAAAATAACTAATGGTCCAACTCCCCTAACAATGAAGTCAGAGGAAGAACAGGGAAGAAAATCAAATCAGAGACGTGAGCTATGCCGTCTTCAGAATGTGTTTTATTAGTCTTTGTTCTCTAGGTGCATCTAAATCCTCAAGCATGAGGCCTATGATTACACTCAGTGGGGAAATTCAGATTTATGTTAACATAGAGAAAGAAGATGAAGTTATAATCCATATCATGTGTCATAACTATATTAAATAAACACATATTGTAAAGGACAGCAGTTTATAATCCGACTTTGTAAAACTGAGAAAAGATCCATCACTGATAGAAAATAAAGACAAAAAAGTTGATCAGTTAGCATATACACAGACTATTCTGAAATAGCTTCTTAAAAACAGTGATAGGAATTGTTCTCTGGAGGTTGATTTTAGGGATAGCGGAGACAGTGACATGAGCACTTGGGCCACCCATATTCACTCTTGGAAGTTTGGAGATTGGATTTTCTGAACATTAAAGATTGGACAGGAATCTGAGTGAATATGATTGAATGGGCATATAAAGTATGCAGCATTGCAAATTCACAGCTGCAGGCAGTCAAGATGTAATTTGCACTAGCATCCAATTAGTAGCCACCATCCAGCTAGAACATGAACAGCATAATTTTTGTGATAGTCAGCTGCCTGTCTGCAACTTGTTGCGCCAAAGACAAGCAGCAATGCTCTCTCATCAAAAATGAGGGAGATCTTAACAGAGCATATAGAGGAAAATCCTATCTCGCTCTGTTCATGCTGGAAGTTAGCATCAGCTGACTCAGGCCAGATACAGTTTATCTCACCTGGACTAGGTCTCAATGGCTTTCCATCAGTCTGCTCCACACTAAAAAAGTCATCTTGAAGCCATGAAGAGCCTATGGAGAGATACACTTTTGAAAGATCCATCTCACCCATTTGAGGCACCTCTAATGGTTAATCTGCTATCAACCTAGAAGAGCAAATTAGTTTCAAGACCAGGTAGAATGAGATGATATGCAACTCACTCAAAGAAAGACTGAAACTCCTTGTTAAGCTAAGATTTATTTACTTATAAGGGTCATGCTGTCAGAGAAATGCTCCATTTGAGCATTACTGTAAAATGACATCTATGGTATTCTGCAAGAGAAACTTATCTCTGAAATTTCCATCTCAAGGATGCAGCACTCCAATGTACTGGATTTTGTGCTTCTACAGCATATTGCAAGACCAGTATAAAGACATGTTGTAGTAGGACCATTATTCCTTAGACTTCACCCATCTAAAAATTCCCCTAATTCTGAATTTGTACATTCTTCTGAAAGAAATATATATATATATTTTAATTTTAAATAAGGATTTAAAATACAAATAGATTTTTTAAAATGTGTGTGCATCTGCAAGATTTGATAAGGAAAGTTCATGTCCATGTAAAAATGCTATTACACACTTGGAAACACTGACATGTTTCTAAATGTCTCCAGTACAGGAAATAACGAAAACAGGATTCACAAGGCTCAACAAAAAAAAGAACATTGTTCCCTAATTGCCACAGATAAATATTTTTTCAGCACCAGCATTCACTGATGATAGCTCATAATTGCAATAAGAGGCTTTTCAATAAGAATAAAAATTGTAGCATACTCTTTCGTGCCTTTTTGGTCTGATATCTTTGATCTCCTACCTAACACTCCCCTTCAAAATGAGCAAACCAATTATTCATGTACCCTAACTTTACCAACTATTGCTTAATTCTTCTTTTTACTGTAATGCTGATAGACCGGTAATTGCCTCCCATGATGGGATAATGTAGAGAAGTAATGTAGTTGACAGTGTTAGTGCTCTGCTATTGCTCTTCATTGCAAACATGTTTAATTTGCCATACAGCAAGTCTCTATAGGTCTTTTTTAATTGGTTACTCAAATTGTTCTCTGAGACTAAATAATAAATAGCTGCAAAAACTGCTTCCAATGAAAAGTGTTTTTTTGAAGGGTCAGCCAGGAAGTGGACAAAGTCTCCATTCCTCTTGGATGTGACCTGCTGTCAAAGAACGATCGATTTCAGGAAGGATAGGGATATTTCTGAAAACCTTATGTCACTTAAATTCATCAGCAGGTATGGACAGAAACACCTGATTTTTTTGTGTTGTTCCTATCTCGTGACTCCACTCATAAGGACTTTCATACAGCACCTCAGGTTTATCAGAGCTGATGCCCTCCACTCCACTTAACAAATGGTCTAGCTGCATCAGCTGGATGTCTTGCCGTGGTGAGATAACCAGCAAGGCGGCTTCTGGAATCAAGCCAGTATCTCTGTGCAACTTCCTGTTGCACTGCATGGAGATAGTGGTTCCAGCTGGCTCAGGGCATCTTGTTCCCCAGTCTAAATGACAATGAGGTGTAGAAGATCAGTCTTACCTTTTTACCTGATAGCTCAGTAGCTAAGACACTTAGCTGGACTGTGAAAGACCTGGATTCAGATTTTTCCATGTTAGGAAAACGGATTTTGTGTAAAATCTTAGATTTTCCTGTGCGGTGAGAGCTGACATCACTTATAGACCAGTAAGAAACACTCATGGGGATGTGAATTCAGACAGCCTCATGGAGAGTATCGATTACACCCTACCAAAACTCTTGTTAGTACCTGAACTGCTTTGCAGTTGACAGCAGGTCACGCACTTGCATGTGACAATGGAATTGTTTATGGTCCTAAATCCTCAAATTCAGAATGGAAGAAGATGTATGACCTTCTTGGAAAAGATGGGCAAAAGTCATTTCCTAGCTGCCCACTTGAAAGGAGGGATCCCAGCTCAGCCTGTGCACCCCACTGAAGGAAACACGTTCTCTTCGTGCGCTAGCTGCATGCCAACCCACGACAGCAGGTTCTGCTAGGCACAAAGTGTTGCAGCTGTCAGACTTAAACATAATCTACTGGCCCTTATTCAGGGCCGGGCTAGAGCTAGTTTGACCCAGACTGGAAAAAACAGGTGCTAACATTTGCTGAGAGTATTTGATTCTCCTGGCATGTTTCTTATTTAGACGTCCAAGTATTTTATAAAAGGGACCATTAGATGTCTTCTTTTTAAATGTTGAAATAAAAGAACTTGCTGTGGACGCTCAGATGACCATAAGCCTTATCTAGATAAGGCAGCAACAATCTGGGACTCCTTCATTTCCCTCGCAGGGATGCTGGTGTGCTGCTGAAATCAGACCCAGGCTAAAGAAATTGGCCCCACTACTTGAATAAAATTAAAATGTCCTATTCAGAAGAATATAAGAACTTCAGGAGAAAAAGAAAGAATGACAATAGATCAACTTAGGCTCCTACATAGTAAGAAACCTCCTATGACCTTAATTCTCATGCAAGTCTTGGGTAACAGAATGAAGACTGTGTCATTCTGGTTTTAGTATACTGCACTCTTTTTAATCTAGATGAGTATCTACATTTTTTGAAAGGTCAGCTGTGACTCAACTACTATTTTTATGTTGTTCTGAAAATTGTTATAGTGAATCACTGTGTACTTTCCTCCCATTCACAGACATTTTGTTTTTTCATCCCTTGTTCTCCAAAATAAAAGTGGTCTAGACTGAGAAACGAAGTGTGCGATTTGTTCATTTTATGTGGGAGGAAAGCAAAAATATCTTAATTTGTGCAGCAAACCTAGTTTCCTTACACCAAGGTTTCCTACAGCGTTTAAAGATCAAATAAATTTTATTTAAGTAAATTTCTACCACCATTAATTTAATCTGGCTTTTGGTGCAAAAATTTGAGTGGAGCCAGACTTGCATAAAAGTGAATGCTCCAGAAAAGTTGACAGGCTTTTTCTGAGGTGAAAATGAAAAAAGAAAAAAAAAAGAAAAAAAAAAAAAAAAGATGAGTTTCAAGAGGGAAGTTATTCTACAACAACATTATACAATATTTGAGTAACACACCACGATAGTTTTACGTACTCTGAAATTTTCATATTCAGATGATTCTTTCTGACTTAACCAAGCTGGTTTATGGGCATGTTCAGTCATACCTGTTGGTTTTAGTGAGAAAATACATATGTTTTGAATCCATTTGTCTTTTTGGCCCTTGGAAGCCAGCAGACATACGGCAGACCAGAAGATGAGAGAAAGTGAATAAAATTGTCATGGGCAACACCTTTATGGAGGGAGAGACAGAGGGAGAGCTGCAAAGAAAAAATTATTATCCAGCAAGGCATCTACTCCATAATCACCATCAAATACCAGTGCAGCAACCCCCATCTCCCTGGTAAATGCAACACTTAAAGCAGCATTGGTGATCAGAAGGCACATTTCGTACTACTGCAGCTTATCTGGACAGTTTTGAACACATAGAAAATCTTCTTCAGGTCTGTAACTTATTTCAGTAGTCACCCTTAAAACTTCTGCTATTACTTTGTTTAAGTGATTACCATTAGCGTATGGTTGCCAGGGCTAACTACAGGGAATACCAGAGTAATACTAATTAGGAAACAGATGAAACTCTGCAGATTTCCTTGCTGTCTTCTGTTAAACTATTAATATTATTTATGATATGCATTACAATAGTGAAAGCACCCTTATGCTCAGCACTAAGCAAACAACTACCCTGAGAAAGTCCTTGCCATACAAGACTATACAAGCTAATTAAACAAGACTGACAAAGGATGGAAAAAGCAACTGATGCAAAAACAATGCCTTAGGTCACACAATAGAGCTATGTATAGCCTAAATACCCATTCTATTGTTACAAGCTGGTACTTCATCCACTTCATAAAACTAATTCTCTTCAAACGGGTGAATAGGAAAAACAACAAATCATAGCAGGATTTTGTAATGTTTTAGCAGTTTTCACCAAGAACAAGAAGGGCATCTGCAGTGCTGAAATGATTTGTGTACGGCATAAAGCAACATAATGATGGAAAGATAATTCCACCACTGGCCAAAAAATGAAATCATAAAATTAGAAAAAGAAAAGAGTGGGTATTTGCATTCAGAGGAGGAGTAATTAAGTTCTGTTCTCCAGGTATAATCACTAAATTGTTAGCAACAAGAGGAAGAAAACACGTGTTTTAAATGTTGGCATAATTCATAACATTTGGTAGAGGCTGTTCGCTTTTAACATAAGCCATTCAGTTAAAAAAGGCTCAATGATAAATTGAAACAGCTTCATCCATCATTGATCAGGCCAATCCAAAAGAGAGTGCCATCATTTAGTGTGCACGCTGTACAGCAATAGACCAGAATGACACATCGGAAGTGACAAATATTATTAATCATTTGAAAGGGAACATAAGGTAGTGGCAACTGCATCTATGATAGCTACACTTAAATCCAGCATTCTCATTCCAAATGTAAAGCAAATCATTTGACAAAGAAATGGTATCAGATGCCAATAGCAGCCTTTCAGTTTTGTAGACAACTGTCTGGTAACTAGAGATACATTTTCAAAGATGTGCTGTATATTGTTGGTTGGTGCAATTTGCATCTACAGAATGAATTGGGTGAGGGAAAACAGAGGTGTGAAATCAGTCAGGACATAAGGGACCCCAGAAAAGTAAGGTTGTTATTCTGAAAGGTTACGCTACATATTGAGAAGTGAAAGCATTTTGATGCAGTCATGATTTTGCAGTGACTAATATTTCTGGGACAAGCGCAAGGATATAGCCTCTGCTTATTCACATGGGCTGAGGCTTTCAAATGTTTCAGGAATTTGTTTTGAGATACTATAAATCACAAAATCTGTTTTCCAAGGAGAGGCATAAGGAATCCCTAGATTGTAGTTCTGGTTTCCTAGATTTCTTTTTTTTCTTTTTTTTTTCTTTTTTTTTTTTTTTTTGATTATCTTAAATAATAAGAAGCTCTTGTGAGCAGATGCTGAGAGTCATATCTGCCCCAACCATGAAGCTGTGCAGCCTCTTGCACACTGAGCTTCTGGGCCCATGCCTGTGAATTTAGTGCACAGAGCACCAGCTTGTGCAAGGCAGGTATAGGACATCTGCCCCAGCTTAAAGTATAACCAGTATAAAGTATAGACTACATATTATACAGTCTATAACAGTACAAAGTACAGACTGAAATTGTAAGTGACTGAAAATCCTAAGTAGATTTTCTTCTTCAAATGCTTCTTCTGTTCAGAAATGAAATCCTGGTTAGGCTGAGAGGGAGGACTGTACAACTGTGTGAAAAAGGTGATGAGAGAAAAAATATCTGCAGTTTCTCAAAGAACAGAAATGAGGAGGTACACCATCTTCCTGAGGGATGAGTTTAAACCTCAAAAAAAGATCTGTCATGCTTTTTGTACAATGCTTACTATACTGCTGGACTCTCCGTGGAAGATGGGTTGTCAAATGGACTTTGACAAATGTGTATAAAGTCTACACTTACCCAGAATGATGCAAATAATGATTAACTGATCTAGAAAGCAAAATGTTCAAGGATTGGGAGTTATGGCACTGTACAGTAATACTTAGCAGGAATTATAGTGCTTCTAGTTTATACAAATATAAAAAATTCAGAACATTACATCTCAGGTCACTGATTTGAACCAAAAGTAATGACAACTGTGGTGAGGATAGGAAATGACCACAGGGAATTAATAAAACAAGATAGAGTATTACTTTTCTGTCATCTGTTCAGTTTATCAAAATGAAAACTGTGAAGTGACTTGACTGCAGACACTTGCGATTGAGTCAGAAAACACTACCTCTCAAAGGCCTCTCTGGTGAGGTAGAGGAAATCTTCAGAGGAACCAAGGGCAAAAGGTAAAGTCACACCAATTCCTCTTGGTAATAAGGTCCAGCGAGGTAATAAGGTAGAGTGGAAGAGTGAGGGTGCTTAGTCACTGAAAGAAATTTCCAAGGAAAGGGGAGAATTCTCCCTCAATTGAAGACTTTCTAGAAGATATGCTTTAGTACTCAGCAGAGGAGTAGCTGGGTGAATTTTACAGCCTTGGTGAGGAGGATGTAAGGAGGTCAAACTAGATGATATAACGTTTCCTTTCTGGCTTTAAAATCTATGCATCTATTAAAAATAAATTAGAAACTGGAGGTGACACTGGTATAATCCTGAACCACTGCTGTGAGCAAGATCTAAATACAGAATTGGAGTCTCCAAGCTAGCATATAAATGTGAAGCAGCATTTACTGTGTGCACAGCAATGAAATGGATACCGAGGCAGCAACATCTGATAGCATTGGCACTGCCTATTACTATAAAAGTTTGCTGCCCTAATCTTGGCTGAGACCTTCAGGCCTTGCTGTAAAATGAACGATCATAATAATAGGATTGAATTATAGTGTTCTGCAGAGAAATGGATCAACCCTTACGGATTTTTCCAAAAGAACATTTCATGACTAATGGATATATGATCCGCAGCACATGGATCTGACTGCCAATACTCCATGGGGCATTAGAATTCCCACCTTGGGTGCAATATGGAATGAATATTTCTGAAGTAGTGGCTGTGCTAACCCAGCAGCAACACTGTCTGTGGCCCTGCTCTGCACCCCTCAGCACTTCTGTGCTTGTACTCAGGGCAATGCAGACAGCTCTGAGACAAGCATGACAGAATTAATTATTGGCTTGTAATTTCCAGAACAATCCCATCCCATCTGTAAAACACGGCTTTATGTCCAAGCACTCCAGCCTTGCAGTCACCAGCGGGGAAAGAAGGATGTATTTAGACGACCTTTTCCCCTTCCTCTGGCTGGTGGTGATGCTCCTTTCAGGCAACAAGTTGCCTCAGCTGGACATGGTTCATGGTGCAGGTGGAAGAAGTGGTCCTAGAGGGGTAATGAAAGAGAAGGGGAGAGGTCGATTGAACATTGAACAAGGGAGGTCCTATTTCCAGCAAAAAATAGGACAGCTAGAGATCTCTCAGCACCACCAGCAATGTTATATTTTCCTAAAACGTCGCTAAACTTCAATGAAATCTTTTGTGTCATTCACATTTGGATCCTTTGTGTCATTCACACTTTTTTTCCAAATTTCTTCTTTTACCACTGCCTCTGAAAAGACCACAGACCTTTATAAGACAGGATCTTCTGGTACTTGAAGTTACCACATGCAGTGAGAATGCAGCGAGAGGTAATCTAGACAAGTATCCCATAATGATAACAGTGATTTAAATGAGACATTTACAAATGAGCTTGTGCAATTTGAAGTCACTTTAAAAATAACATATTTGAACCACCTTTCAAAATTAGCAGAAATAGAAAGGATCAAACCAAGTTCACCAAATGCTGCATCTTCAAAATGTATGAAGCACAAATTGTCTGCAGAGAAAAAATAAATTTGTGTGTTTTGAAGTTTTATTATGTGACCCTTTATTTTTAAATGTAAATGTCAAGAAATACCAGCACACAAACTGAAAAAAAAGAAAATATTTTCTCTCTCTCATTCTGCATTTTTTATCAATAAAGAACAATACTCTTTTTTATCTATTTAATTACACTCGCAGACATCTGCTTAATATTGTGGATAAATATGAGATGAGCGCTACTGGATAGCAAGCAGTAATACTTCTTTACGAATGATGATGAATAAAAGAGGAAGATGAATGTGTACAGATACTGTATCAACGTAATGGACTGCTTTCTAACAGCCATTTTTTTATTTGTCTTCTCTGCACTACTGCATGTAAAATTAAATCTCCAGCTCTGTGCCACAGATCCCTTTGCATAAGAATACATTCTTTCTCTTCACCAAGGAAGAACCTGGTTCAACTTAAGGACAAGCTGTCTCCTTGAGCATGAGTATTTCTAAACTGTGAGCTGTTCAGAGATTTTTTCAAGATGATCTTATATGTTTGCCCTACTTTGGGTAATTTTTGACAATGATTGAAGCATTGCATTTCTGACTGCACATCTCACCTTCACTCAACCAAACAGAATCACTAACATAACTAGAAGAGATTTCCTGGGTCACTAACTCCTTAAGAACCGCACAATTTACCAAAAAATCCTCTTTACAAACATATCAAGCTCCAAGTTAGAAATAATAAGAGTTTTTGACCTCTTCTGCTACTTGCACTCTACTAGGAACCTTCTTCTAATACCCACACTAAGCATTTGGTTTTACAGATGACACTCCAAAAAAGACACACAGGAACAACTCCCAGGCATGCATATCACTCCAAGGCTGGGTAAAGAGTTCCTACAATAACCCTTATTTTTAAAAAAAAGAAGAGAGAAATCTCTGATCTAAATTTCTAAATGAAGGGACAAAAAAGAAATCATGGAATCCAGCCCTATTATAACTGCTAAAGACCCAGATGTATCTAACCATTTCAAGCGAGATGCATCAGTTACAAGCAGTTGTCCTAGGGGAAGAAGAGCAAAGAAGTTGCAAAGAGCAATTCAGATTTTAGGGCAGAGATGAAGTCCTGAGTGTTCAGTTTGCTGACTACAGGACTACAGAGAAAACTCAGAACTACTACCATTCTCCTAGTTAAGGTACTAAGTTTCTCAATTTTTGGCAGATCCCGAGAGTTAACATCCCTAGATCTTTCTGGGAATTCTGGCTTTTGTGTTTTCATATGAGTTGATTATCTGAAGTGTTGTTTGTAGAATATACCACACACCTGAGTAAATCACAACAGACACTTCATCTCACCCTTGCTGGACATACTTCTATTTAATCTAACACATCCCTCTGTTTTTTCTCTGCATGACTCCTACCAGTTATTCCACATATAGTTCTTATTTTGTCAGTCCGCAGACAAGAGGCCCATTCTTAATCTCATATAAATCACTGTTGTTCCATGATTTAGAAATACAGTGATTTATACTAGGTGACTGTCTGTCTGATGAGAACTGCTTAACTACCTTCTGACAGTCAGATATCTTTACTATTGCTGAGCTGAACTTCAAGTTGGAAGAAATAAAGGACTGTTTAAGGAGCTCTGTTGAGTAAAGGTTAGAGGATCTGTCCCCACCTTGCAGCAAGATCTATCAAAGGGAGTGTGTAGGATTCACTGAGGTTGATTGCAAAGGTGGAGGGGAGGTACACAGTGTTCCTCTGAATTATTCCAGAAAGCAGACCCACTCAGACCCATGCAAACAAAAGCAAGTGGTTCCCGCACGTGTTGGCTCGACCCAAGGAGGACAACAAAACTGAAGTCTTCCATCTGCACCAGATCCTGATGCTTTTCCCTCACTTTGAAACCTATTGGGCTCTCCAGTTGCGTTCCCTGGGGATAGGGATAGCACAGTCTTCTCCAGGACCTCTGGACTAACTCAGCTGTCTCTCCCTTAGTTCTAGCTGCCAGAAAAGCTGTCTCCTGAACTCATCTGCCTGAGATCAACTTGTAGGAAGCTGTATCACAGAATCACAGAATCACAAAATGGTTGAGGTTGGAAGGGACCTCTAGAGATCATCTAGTCCAACCCTCCTGCTCCAGCAGGGACACCCAGAGCACATGGCACAGGGTGGCATCCAGGCAGGTTTGGAAGATCTCCAGAGAAGGAGACTCCACAACCTCTCTGGGCAGCCTGTTCCAGGGCTCTGTAATTTGGCCATATTTTATAATGTTTCTGATACAATGCTTCATTTTGATAAATGTACTTTCCTCATATTTAAAGACACTTAAGCTCTAATTAAAAAGCCCTTCTACCATGTCCTAAATCTCCAAGCACATTTATATTAATAAAATACAATTATTAGTTTACCGAAACAGCTTTACTGCTCTTTCAAAAAATCCCTTTTCCGACAAACTCTCTTATCAGCAGTCCCGAACTATCCCTGCTGTGGTATTGATTTCCCTCTGCCTTGTGCAGTCAAGCTAAGGTCAGGGCTGCATGTTAAGTAAACTCCTTTGTTTGCAAAGGTGTTTTGACAAAATAAATACTCCCAAAGATAAGTTAAGAAGTAGTTTTGACTCACTGCAGATTTATTTTATTTTCTTTGGTCGGATTTGTTTTGCTTGTGTTCGTACTGGGAGAAAAATTAATAAGATATTCTTGAGAGATTTCAAGTCTGGAAGCTTTTGCCCAGATTGAAACTGCGTTCTTGACTGAATACATCTAAATGTGAGGTGGAAGAATCTCAGAATCAATTTTTCAAGCTTGCCTTTTGTGTTTGCTCAAAAAGACATAATAAAAAAGATAAAAATGCAGATAGATCTCCAAAGAAAAAGAGGAATTTTTAATTATTAGTATTATTTCTCTCTTTCTCACACACACATTTCACATACCAGTGTCTGAGAAGCTGTGGTATACATTATAATAACAATTCTGCTTTTTCGCTTCCAAGTCATTTTGCAGATATTAATCTACAGAGTACAGAAAGCAATGCAAAAAAAAAAAAGTTTTATACCTGATAGGTTTTCAGATACCGAAAAACAGGTGCGACGAGAGAGAAAGAGAGGAAAAGGAAGTAGAAATATGGTTGTAAAGCACTAGTGCAGAAAAATTAAGATGTTTTACATGGGCATTGGACTGGAAATCTGAAAGAACTCCTTGCTTTGCAGAATATAGTCTCTAGTGCCTTGTTAATATTCTTTCCTACATAAAATTATCAAGCTCCATCTTAAAAAGAAATAAAAATAAATAGGTTATTGGTCTCGAGGCCTCTCCAGGCCTCTCAAGGGAAGATTGTTCCAGTATCCCTTAGCACATATGGTGGGGCACCCTTAATGCTCTAGCTAGCTGGCTGCATGGTCCTGAGCAGCAATCTTTGTCCCTGTTCCAGCCGTTGCTTGTCCTTTTAATTAGACTGCTCACTCTCATAAAGACATTGCATTTCCTTCTTCCTACTCATTACTGTAAGAAGTTTCAACAAGGCTTTGACATTGCTCAGTGTATATATCTGCTAATGTAAATAAAACAGCATTAATTACAGGCACTGCTACAAGTTCTGGATTCATAAATAGTATTTCATTACCGATCCTGGGGTGCGTTAAGAAGAGCATCTCCAGCAGGTCGAGGGAGGTGATCCTGCCCCTCTACTCAGCCCTGGTGAGGCCACATCTGGAGTATTGTGTCCAGTTCTGGGCTCCACAGCACAAGAGGGATGTGGAGCTGCTGGAGAGAGTCCAGCACCCAGCAACATCTGCACTATGAGGAGAGGCTGAGGGAGCTGAGCCTGCTCAGCCTGGACAAGAGAAGGCTGAGAAGGGACCTGATTCAGTGTCTCTAAATACCTTAAGGGAAGGAATGAGGAGGATGGTGCTGGCCTCTTTTCACTGGTGGCCACTGACAGAACTAGAGGAAACGGCCATCAAAAGTTCCACAGGAATTTAAGGAAAAATTTCTTAACAGTGAGGGTGACAGAGCACTGGAACAGGCTGCCCAGAGAGGTTGTGGAGTCTCCTTCTCTGGAGATCTTCAAAACCCGCTTGGACACAGTCCTGTGCCACGTGCTCTAGGTGACCCTGCGTGTGCAGGGGGGTTGGGCTAGATGATCTCTAGAAGTCTCTTCCAACCTTAAGCATTCTATGATTCTATGATTACAGTATGTGGAATACATCATTGTACCAATGTTGTGGTATTTGGATCATCAGGTCAGTTGCTTCTCTATCACAAAAGGAAAAAAATATGTATTTAAAATGAAGAAAAACAGTATCATCGAATCCAGCAATAGGATTTCTAGAAAAGATTATTAACATGATCCGTTCAGGAAACATCATGTCTTAAGAATTGTCCAGCACGAATTCAAACCTTCCATAATCAGTGGGGTTCTTTTGTATTATAACTGCCTCAAAACTCTAACAGGTACCCGATGATTGCACTAATTACAGTATGTGAATACTTCCGTTCCCCTAAACATCCTTTAATCCAAGGAAAATAATGGAACAGAAGAGTAGACAGAAGTAAAGAAGAAAATCCACATTCCACACAAGTCAGCTTTAGGGATCTGAACACACTTGTCCTGTCCAACCCCTGTACCATTAGGGAATATTTCTGTAATGTTTTCCATTGAGATGTGTATTTACTCTTACCATGCACATTCATCAGAGCTGTGTGTCAGGGCTAGAGGAATCACTGCATGATCTAGAAAAGATGTCAAAGCTTAATCACATTGGTAATCAAGAAGGATATTTGCTTTGTCACAATCACTGCCAGGGAGGGAAGACTCATTTTCTGTGCCTAGCTGGAAATATGAAGTAAAATCAAAAGAAACTGAGGTCTATGTGTTGCTGGTATTAAGTAGTTAATTTGGCCAAGGTACTCACAGGTGCTGAAGATGCTGAAGTACAAGGCAGTCCAAATATTACCCAAACATCTCTGATAGCATTTAACCAAAAACTAGACTTCGTCAAGGGTATGGCTGTGATCCTTTCCGAGACAAGACTCTCATTTGTCATGTATTTGAATTATTTTGGTTTGAATAAATAGCATTAACCTAAATGACAAAATCCAGATTTAGCCAGTCAGCCTGCTCTCAGATCTTTATGTTGTAGGTCCTTTACCTCAATACCCCATCTTAGTCAGTGTTTTAGATGAATTTAATAAAGCACTTGAACGAAAAAGTGTACTGGGAGGTCCTTCTCCAAATGTTATTTGCTTCTGGTGACACTTGAATGAGAATTCTTTTATATAGAATGTATTTAATCTGATAATACTGAAATGGGTCAAAGGAGAATGAATTGAAGAGGCATTAACTTCTGTAAATGTAATAAAGCTTTGTCCTCTAAAGTCATTTCTTACTAGTAATGAGTTTTCAGTTTTCCCTTCCTGTGAGATTATTCTCCTATAGTCATCTAGAATTCATGGACATAATCAGAAAACTTTTTGTTGTTGTTGTTAATTTATTTCAGTCTGTTGTTTCCAGGCATATATCATTTGTATTTTATTAAGGGCTAAATTCTGGTCACAGCTGGGAAACTTGCAAAATTCCAATAAATTGATTCAGAGCTCAGCTCATATGGTTTGGTGACACTCCTGTCAAGTCTCCAGTACAGCTTACACCAGATGAGCAGCTCACCTTAACTTCCTTGCTTCCAACATGATTCACTAAATTCGTTAATTTTCAGCGTGATAATGTTTAGACTTGAACCAAAGAAATATACCCAAAAGAACAAACATGTCAAAAACCTGTGAAATTTTGGAAAACTTCCTAGGCACTAGTAAGACTTATTTCATCAATTAGCTAAGCGAAAGTTTTCTTGGAAAGCCTGGAAGAGTTTAGCACACAGTTTCAATTTTCAGCAAAGTTTCACAGTTTTGGAAACCATTAATGTTGGGTAATAGTCCTGCTCATCCATCCCCTGAGATGGATTCTGGGAACACTGTTGCCAGCTCTATGCATTCTCACATGCAATGCTTTCTTCATGATAAAAATAAATGTAGCATCCAAAACAATAATTTTATTCATAGCCTGTTAGGAACCAAGTTACTGCACTACAGGTTTGAAAATGAACATGTAAAGGGGCACTAGAGAGCCCCAATTATGTGAGGCTTCCTCTCCATTCTGTACTGAGTGTATTGGGCATCACACTGGGCCTGGCATTCACAGGGCACTACATGACTTCTCCTTTGCATTCAAAAAGTGGCTGCCACAGTATGTAAAGGGCCATATAACCTGCTAGGAGAAATTCCACAAAGCTGTGAGAGTTATTTTCATGCAGACCAGTGGGACTTTGATGCTGAAAATTAATGTGCAGGAAACAAGAACTGAAATGGTAATGTGTATTTTGCCAGGGGGATAAGGGTAGAAAATCTTAAGCATCCTAAACTGATCCTTAGCTAGCAACTGAGAAAGCCTGGCTCCATCAAGATACAACAGAGTTCTGGGTAAAGCTTCTCTTCATCTGTTTTTTCCAACCCCAAGTAAAAATTCCTATTCTTAGGAATTCCTGGGAATTGAAATGAGAAAAAGATCTAGGGAAGAGGTAAGCTTTGTATTTAGTCTGAGATAGTTTTTCAAAGACAGATAGTTTTTCAATAGCAGTTATCCTACTGCAATGAAGAGCAACAAATAAACCTGGAATAGAAAGAGAGAAGGAACGAAGGAAGGAAGGAAGGAAAAGGAAGGAAGGAAGGAAGGAAGGAAGGAAAGAGAAAGAGCGAGCTGATGTGCTAGTACCCTAAGAGCGATAGAGCATCTTATGTTAACACAGTAGAGAAAAGTTAGACTTATTTTTGATACCAACAGAGACACGTAGACTTAAATATCTTTTCCAAAATTGATATTATATAAGTATGTAGATAATACACATATATTTAATTTACATTATAAAGACAAATGGCAAGATCTCTATAATACACAGGGTGGCAAATGTTTAATACCGTGTTAAGCACACAGTGACTGCCTTATCCTAAGGGTATCAGTTTGATTTAACTGCCATAACAGTAAATTGATGACTTCTTTGTCCAAGTGCTACGTACATTTCCTTACTGCAAATTCTCATTCCTGACATCCTCTTGGATGTACTTAAAAAGAAGGTACATTCAATAATCTATCCACAAGGAAAGTTAAAATTAAGGAAGACAGAAGGGAAAAAAATATGGTTGCAAAACATAGAAGTCAAAAATCCCGAAAATAGATCTCTATATTAATAAAGACTGCCTTTCAGTATCAGTCACTGATGGAGATTAGACTAGCATATGATAAAGTATTAACAAAATTAGCAGTAATTAACAAAAAGCACAAGAAGATTGCAGAATATTAATAGAGGAGTTAGAAGATCATAATTAAAAAGTGTGAAGGAAGGCCTGAAGAGTCAGAAAGCCATGAAGTCAATGAGATGATTCATCTGAGCAAAAGAAGCAGGATCTGGTAGGAGGTGGTACCAAACAACCACGTGGTCCCACTGGTAGGGCACACAGGAAGGAAAGAAGGAGGTTGCGCTGCCTTCCTAGCTTTGCTCCTGGCATCAGAAAAAATCCTTTTCTCTCCTTCTTTCTCACTTCCCCACCTTTGTCAGTCTTTTAAATTAATAAGCTTTTAAGGACTGTTTCCTACTTTGGCCTGGAGCCCTGCAGCTTAACAGGAGGTGTGTCACTGAAGTGCCAAAATGCTGAGCCAATTTTCCAAAGAGTATATTGACAGACACTAGAAAAGGCAAGAGGAACATTAGAAAGAGCAGACCTCAGGGGATATAGTATCCCCCTCTTCCCTCTCCTTTCCTGGGAACCATCGGGTATGCCAGGGGAACTGAGCTGCTGAAGTGAGTCATTTTTGCAAATGGACTGGCGAGGTGGTGTGAGCTTCTCAGCTTTAGTGGCATCCTCTCATATGGGCAAAAAGAGTTGAAAAACACATGCCACCTTGCCAGTCCCTTCTCCATCCCTTGCTTTCATCCAGCCAGGCAGCCCTGCATTCTTATAAACCAGTTTGCTTTGTGCAAGAGTATGTGCTAGGTTAACATGAGTGAAACAGAGGAGAATTTGCCTTTTAACTTGTAGGTGCAGTTGCCTCACACCTAGTCTTTTTGTGATGTGGGCATTTCAATCCAAATGTCTAAAGATTTGCAAAGTTGCAGATGAATTTTAACATGAGCCTAAGAAACGAAGCTGCAAATCCTATACTGTCAGCTGAAATAGCAACACAGTCAAATAATATGAAAAATCTGCTCACCTTGTCTTCATGGATCTTCCCGCTTTCACATTTTTTTTAATTTCTAGTATTTATTTATTTTTCATTTCATTTTAGTATTGCTAAAGAATACCATCTGCAAGAGCTTATATTTGTGGGAAATTGCTCTACTATCCTTTTTTTTCCCATTTGTATAGCCAGCTGAATCAGATACTATCAATTGATTAATCAATTTGTTCACTTTCTCTCCTCCATGACTGTGAGCATGAGAATGAATATTTATGAGAGTGTGTAATTAGACACTTGACTGTGTAAATCATCTGGTGATGTTGTCAGCAAGGTTTTAATTTGCAGATACGCTTCAAGTTTTTACCTATCTTGAAGAAAGAAATGATGAATTTCTATAATAAGGAACTAGAAGGAAATATAGTTCTGTTATTGCACATGATTTACAAAATTGTGTTTGTGGTGATGTTTCCTACATACTTCACCAAAGATCTTACAAAAAAGGGCTGATGAGCTCAGAAAAGAGTAAAATCAGGAAAAGTATGTCAGCATCAATATGTAGTCTGAGCCCTTTAAAGCAAAAGGCTTCAAATTTATAGTTGTCCCACTGAAATTAACTTTTTTCTTTTTTAAATATAAATCTTTTTTATTTGATTGTAGGGATATATTTTATTTTGGCTATTCTTTCACAGATTCACTGCTGGTATTCAATTGGTTTTGTAGAGCTAGCAAATATGAAATATGCCTTAGCAGGTCTTATTTCTAGAACCCAGTTCTCTATAAAATCTCATAGATATCTTAACATATTTAGAGTTAAATGTGAAATTGTGCTCAACTAACCTCTAACATACATTTGTCTTAACGTGAAAACCATCCTGACCTCCAGAATAAGCATGGCGGTGTCAAAAATCAGATATAGTCGGATTTAATGCATTAAGACTGAAGACAAGAGGTGGATGCAGAAAGAGTGATGAGGATTCGTGAGGGGAACAGTGAGACACAACCATGAGGCAAACGAGGAGCTATGACATGGAGCCGCCAGCTGCTGTTAGGCCAAGAGTTGCCAAATTGTCATCCTGGCTGCTCTCTATCCCTGTCACATAAACAGGCTTTTGGTCAGCGGTGGATGGATCCATAAGCACGTGCCCAAAGCACCGTATTGCTGCATTTCCCTGCTGATGGGAGCCCTGGGACAAGGAAGATATTCAGGGCTCCCTGAATGGAGGAGGATTAGAGAAGGTGGTGGAGGATTAGAGAAGAAATATGTTGTGTTGTCGTCCCGATCATGAAGAGAGCCCTGCTCTCTGACTCAACCCCTCTGTCTGTCCCAACTCATCTTGCTACACTTAGCTCTCTCCCTGTATCTCCTCCCATACATTGGTGTAGTTTCCAAAAGAGCATCACAGGACCTACATTTGGACCCTCCTGGACATCTTGTTTCTGGGTACTCAGTTTCAGTCACTCTCAGCTTTCTCTGCAATAAGCTCTTCCTTTGGGTCCATAGGTGCTACATCAGTTCTAACCAGCAACCCCCCATTTCACACAAGATCACGCCAAGCCACCCTGGCCATCATTCCCACCATCTGCATAGACTGGAAAACTTCATCTTACATAGGAAACATAACACTTGTACTCCATTCTAATCCACTTCTTTTGCTCTTTTCCTCTCTATCTCTCATATTCTCCTACATCGTCTTATTTTTGATTTCATTCTTATATGGCTTCTTGTGGCTTTGGCCTGAATCTTGCAATTCTTGATGAGAGCACTGAACTGTAGAAATCACTTAGATATTACACAAAATTTTAATTAAAACTTCATATGCATTTTAACTTGGCTTTTTACAAACAGTGATGAGAAAAATTGCACAGCTGTGATCAGTGCCATAGCTCTCATAGAGGTTCTTGATGCCATAACATTTGTTTAATTGAGTGATTTCCTTTTATGTTCAAGAGCAATTTCAAGGCCATTTGTCTTTGTTATAAATTTAGAATTGCTTGATCTGCAACTAATTATTTGACTAAATTAAGAAAAAGTTTTCTTAGCTCTTAGCTCTGAAATTGTAAGAAGAATGAAAACACTTTCAAACAAATAAATAATAAATAATACAAATAAAATCATTTGATAAAATACAACAAACTTCCAAGAATATTCAAAGTTCTTCCAGTTCTTCAACTTTAGTTCTGATTTTATATAGTGCTAAAATTTTATAAATTGTGAAAACTATCAGAACAAAACTAATCCATTCTTTCTTGGGAAACTTAAAATTCTTGGACTGGCCTTAAGTTTTTCGATAAAGCATTTTGTTTGCAATTCTAGAAGATTATTCGACTATTTTATTGAAAATAGGGAATTCACTCTAAGCACTTCTTTTGGAAAACATAAAGTTCTTCACATCCGCAGCTCTCCTTAGTGTTTTGGAAGGATAAATTGACCTAATGTGTTCATATGTCTAGTAGGTAGTAAGGAATTGGATAAAGAAAAAGTTAATCTAATGGCGAAACAGAAGTCATCATGCAAGAAGCTCATGCAAAGCCATTTCTCCTAGATGGTGCAGGCTTGGCTTGGCACCAGACCTGAAAAGAAACAGAAATTGGAGGAAATTTTGTTATCATCACTGCTTGTTCAACTAAAGTTGAATCCTGAGCTTGATATTTCTGTATTAATTTTAGTTTACTCAGAACAAAGAGCTCCACGTATACATTGATGGATTTATAAGTCATAAACCTAAAATTTTGGCTTCTCTAAAAGTCCCACTATGCAGTAGGCCTCAGTGAGCAAGTAAAGCCCTTTGCAGATTGGAAGGCCCAGGTTTATACAGACAATTGTGAGATTTGACCAATAACCTTGGATCTTCCCTCTAAAGAGGTCCAGTGCTAATAAATATGTTCAGAACCAAAGTTGTTCAAGATGATTCTTTCTCAATACTTTTTCCCAATGAAAATGATTTGTCTTAACAATTGAATTTTTGGAGATGTCCTTGAAATGTCCTTTGGAATGTCTTTGAGCTTCAGAACAGTGTTGTTCGAAGCAAAAACAAGTGGAGTTTGATTGTAAGTTAGTTCAGCCAACAACGAGAAGGAAGTCCTCACAGCACAATTAAATTCTGCAGTACCAATTCTAAGGGTAAGGAAGGGAAAAATAATCTATTTGGGGATTGAACAAAGTCAGTTTATGAAAAGATGTTACTTCTTGCATTAATAAGGCATCAGGTTTGATAATTAGATTTTGTCTCGCCACTCTGCATTCCTGCTTTTACGAAAGATTGACATAAACTGAAAACTTTTGCAAATGAGAAGTTTGAAAATGAGAAAAAGAGAAGAAAACCAAGGGGAAAACCAAATACAAGCCAAAAAAAACAAAAGAAATCCTTTCACAGGCAGATCTGTGGCAGACATGGTTGGATTCTTGTCCTTTTCATAACAGGCTGGGCAAAGCATTGCATAATAGTACATGATGAAGATGAGTCTGTACTTTGCTGTATGAGGTCAATAGTGTTTCATTCTCTTCTGCCAGAAAAATTTTAATGGAAAATGAGTGATATCATCCCATACCAAGAAGCTACTGTTTAGAAACCAAAATGGAAAGGAGGAGGGGGGAAATTGGGGTCAATTACCTTTCAATTTTTCAAGAGGGATCTTGAATTTTTGAGAATAGAAAATATATATATATATTACTTCAACTCAAACTCAGTGTTATGTTAAAGAGGATTTTTATATAAAAAATGACTTTAAGTAACTAGTGTAATGGAGAAGTTTTATTGAACTTCTTATTCATGTTTAAGTGCTTTTTGAACCTTCTTGGACTATTTGCCTCACTATATTCACAAGCAGTGAACTTCCCTGATGATGTCTCGTTTCCAGAAGCAGTTTGTTACACTTGTCAGCTTTTTTGAAAGGAAATGAGTAGCATATCCATCATATCCTTGCTCTTTGTTCTCATCTATAAGACTCTAATTCATCTTTCTACTACCTATCTTTTTGCTCTCACTTATCTCTTCCCTCTCCATTTCATTTTGCTCCTCTTAATTTTCCTCCCTTTTTCCTCCCTTCTCCTTCTTTTCCTGGTCTCTGGTGTGTACCATCTATCATATTGCTTCCAAAATCCAGCAGAATGCCCCAGTAAATAACCTCCCTCTCTTTTTAAAAGTCATCTCTTGAAATATCCCCTCCTCTTCTGTTCCCTTCATCATTGACCCAGAAGCATATTTTTTTCCTGAATTCATTCATTTAATCTAAAGGGCACTTATAAGACTCATATAATTTTTATGAGGGCAAAATTCAGCTCAAGGGAGCCTCAAGAAAGAGATAAAATCATAATTATTGAAATAAATTGAAAGTAACAACATTTTGATTTACATATATTATACATGATATATCAATTTTAACATATACTCCTCATCTACATACACACTATATATTTAGTGTAACATAGGTACTTAGGGGAAAAAACTTCTGTATGGTATTTTTCTGTTTAATTGAAACTGAATGTACAGTCCATCAAATAAGTTCTCATCTAATCTTATTTGATGAAATTTTATCAATAAATCAATAATAATAGTCAGTCTAAGTCAAAGAAATTAACTATCCTAGACATGCAATGGGCTCAGAAAACTCCTGAAAATATTTCCTCTTAAAAATAAATCAGACACAGACAGGAATTTTTCAGTGTTAGTCTACACTGATAAATGTCAAAAATAGAACCAAAGTCACCTGACATTTGTGAACTTCTTAATGAGGAGCGGGACCAAAATTTTATTTGTAAAAGGATCCCTTTAAACCACACAAGTTCAGAATGGAGTCTCAAAGCCATAAACTTGATTACTCCTTGACAAATGCTCCAAACTACACTAGAGAGCTGCATTTTCAAATGACCTTGCAGAAGGCTGATGAGATCTGACATGTGCCATATTTATGGAAATGCAAAAGCTTTACTGCTCTGACATCTCTGTCACCCAAGACGGATCAAACAAAGACAACGATTGGCCTCCAGCTCCTAAATTGAACATTTAATAATCATTAGAAGGAACTAAGCAAGCAGGATTTGCACTGCTGACAGTCACAAGTCCCACCTATTCATTATGAACTTAACTAGTCTGAACAGAAAGCCAAAAAGCTCCTAAATTCTTTTCCTTCCAGAACTGAAACGGGTGATGCACCATTTCATTTTGATAAATTCACTGATGAATGTAACCTGCCATAATTAGATGAAAAATTGCTAAACATAGCTCTGATTATTGCAGTCCTTCCATAATAATTTATCATTATCACAGTGTTTTATTAGTTATTTGTATTGTATTTAGTAAAATAAAGAGATTTTTCAATGGATGCTTAGCTTGACTCTCTCCCTGTGAGAGTAGAGTAGGGAATTAGTCATAAACGTTGGTGAGACCCACGGTTCACATTTCAGTCTCAGGCAGTTGGCTTATTTGGATATTAGCTACCAGGGTCCCAGTTTTTTAAATAGCTTATTGTTCACTAAACCAATTCCTTGGTGTGCTCAGCAACACATGCACAGGACAATGAAGCACCTCTGGTTCTGGATTTCTATATGTGTTCTTGTAAATGGAAAAGCATTCAGCAGTTCACTGTGCAGGATGGAATATATGGCCAATGCCCTGCTCCAGGGTACTATAAATTGTGGGGTTTGCTTAGTCATCTCAGCTAGAGAAGCTGATTCAGGAGTTTGCAATAGCTGGATACTCTGGTATCATAGGCTCTGGCCCTGGATGAGCCTGCAACATTGTGCACCCATCCTAAGGAATCAAAAAAAGAAGAGAGTGTTGGAGGGGAAGTCTTGAACAATTTAAATCATGAAGTAATAAGTAACACGGAACTAATTTTTCCGCCTTCTTGTCTCTTCTTGTCTGGTCTTCTGCATCATGTCTCAAAGGAGACATTCACTGCTCAGGGATGAACTGGACACACATAAACACTCACAGAGGAACCATCTCCCCATGTTTCCTCTGACCATTTCTGAGACATATTCAGATGTGAAGGAGGCTTTATCTGCCATACGTTTAAAGTGATGGTAATCGTGGAAGGGAAAGGGGGAGCTGGGCTCTACCAGATGAAGGCAAAGTTTTATTTTTCCTTGAATTTTCTTGCTTTAAGACTGTGACTCTTTTTTTTTTTAACATCCATTAAAGGGAGGAAAGGTGAAGGAGCCAGAGAATGGCATGAAGAAGATGGAAGGGAATAATGAACTGAAGGTGTAAACATAGGTGTATTTGTTCCTTGGAAATAAGAGTGAAATGAGAGTGTCTCATTGAGTTAGTCTGAGTTTAAGAAAGGAAGAGAAAACGTCACACCTAGGCTCTGCGTCTCCTTTACAAGCTGATAGGAAGAAGCATCCAGGCACATTCTTGAAACAGAGTCAGAGTCTGAGCCTCACTCCTTCAGCAAGAGAAAAGGTGAGCTTTCCAGGGAATTTCTAGGATGTTTGGAAGAGATTGGTATTCACCTCTATTTTGCCACCCCTACGTCATTTGTGTAGTCAAAGCAAATGTTGGAGGTTCCTCCAGGGTCAATGGGATACAAAATCTGGCACTCTAGAGATAATTCTTTCGATCTTAAAACAGGGGTCTAGCAAAGATGCTTTCTTTTTTTTTTACAAACTTAAGTCAAAGGCATAAAGACCCCCTCCAAGCAGCCATCTGCAACCAAGTCATCTTGAAGGCTGAAATTTGCTCAAAAGCTGAAGCTAGTATGAAGCTGAACTTAATGTTCTTGTTTCAGTAAGCCTTGAGAGCTTTAGAAATCCTGCCCTTAGTTTAGATCTTCTGAAAATTTGGCCTATAACTCTCCTTATTCTTTAAAAATTCTTTTGTATTTAATGTATATAATGACAAGTTTTTTGGTTAGCTGAAAATTGTAAAGCTTTACTCTTATTTTGTGCTATTTCAAATAAGCCTTAAAAAATGTTTCTCTAAATCTTTGATACTACTAGCTAAATATTCACCAGAAGTGAGGGGATACAGCGTGCAGGGAAGAACCACCATCTTAATGAGGTTTGTGTCATTAAACAGTCTCACTCAGTTTCATGGATTTTACTTTAAGAATAGCTACACAGAGCTCAAGATATCTGTAGCTAATTTTGACTTATTTGAAAGTAAAAGGCCAACCTGTCAAAAATATTTAAGTGGAAGGACAGTAATGAGTGTGCTCTTGAATCTTTCCAAAAACATAAGCTTAATCAGGAAATTCAAGGCAAATACATTGTCGATTTTTACTTAAATAAGAAATGCCTTTGCAATGTGTCCAATGAAAGTGTGATTGATTCAGCATGATAAAGCATTATTTGTACTCTGAAAGACTTTTCACTGTTCAGGCAATTTTGGTTTGTACAATTTCCCCAAAACCCCGCATGCACAGAAAGCTTCTGCAATCCAAGCTGAGCTGTATAATATCCTGTGTTCTGCTTTCTGCTCAAATCCCCCAACCTTTGCCAACCTATGATACTGAGTTGTGAGCAGAGTCTGGGAAATAAATTTAAACTAGATGTCTAATCTTGAAATTTTCCTTTCACACTCACAGGCTTAGATAAAACCCAGGCAGGGCTCATGATGATTAATTCAATGTGGATGCTCTTGCAGGCTCTGCAGCTGGGAGAAGCAGTAGAAGGTCTTAGGGAAGAGCACTGTAAACCGATGATAACATGGAAGTATCACATGTGTACAGAGCAACCCTTTATGTGGCAGAATGGAGAGTTACTTTTCCTAATTTGCCACTTCTTTGCTATGGATTTTTTCCGATTCCAAAAGGCATCCTACTCTCCATATCCTTTCTGAGTTCTGGATTTCAGACCTTGTATGAAATAATGTCTCCAGAGTTCGACAAAGCTGCATTAGAGATCAGCTAAAAAGAAAGTTTTCAGTTAGTAAAATCCTGTCTCCAACAATGTCCAGCAGTGGGAGATTAGGGAAAGGGTCACAAAACGGGATGTGTGTAGGGCCATGCTTTCCTCAACATTTCCTCATATCTCATACCTGGCTCATGTCCTCATACCTCATACCTGGCGCTGGAAGAGTTAGGACATCAAGAGCTGCAGGATGCATGTGCATCATTACATTAGATGACTGAACAGACCTTCTACAACTGCAGCTAATATTTTTTAAACCCATTTACAATGGTTGCAACTAACCAAACTCTGTTAGGTGGCATCCTCAAGTGTAAAAGAGATGAAGCTGATATGCATACCCAGCAACACTGTGAGTCAGTATGATTCGCTGAAGTATCGAGAGGGAAAATATATTGAAGCAGGTCACTTAGATAAATGAAACTCAGGTGCTCATGGTGAGCCAGGTAGTCAAGCTGGCTTTCTGCATTGTGATGTATGAACTAATCAGCTTGCAGCAGAAGGCTAGTGTGCAATGTAGATCTAAACCTCAACAAACGCCTGCTATCTGGGCTGAGCACCTGCCTGGAAAATAATAGGCACTTTTAGGGAATGATACAATTGACCTGGCATGGAATGATTCACATCTCCAAAGATGTTGTTCCTCTCACCGAGTCTCTAGCCAGGTTGGAGTTCAGATGTCAATCACTACAGCCAGAAGTATCACCACTCTTCCCATCGAAGATGACAAAAGATGAAAAAAAGAGGTCAAAGGCATGGCAATATAAATCTGCCACATGAAGCAAAAGCAGGTAAAGCGTAAGAAAATATATCTATGCCCAAGTGAGATACTAGCAGCCTAATTGAAGCACTTTCATTGATTTAAAACCTAGTTCAAATTTGTTTTCTATATTCTATAGCACTATTTGTTTCTATATTCTATAGCACTATTTGTTTCTGTATTCTATAGCACTTTGCTAAAAAAAATAAATACTTTGTACTGCTCTGGAAAATCTCCGTCTCTCCCCCTGCATCTCAAAAACTTCCTGAATTAAGGCATTTTCCAGATTTTAGATTAATTTTAGTTTCGAGAAGTATGGATTCATGAGGGCTTAACTCAGGTTTTATGTATTAACAGTATCAACAATAAATTCCAATGAAATGAAAAGCTTTTATATTACTTGATTTTCGTTTCTTGAAAGTCATTTTTGAAGGAAATAAATAAACCATGTTAAAAAAGATTTTCACTTCCATTTAAAAATGCTTTTAGTCTTTTAAAAATACTTTTATGGATAAAGAAATGAGATGGCTTTTCTCAAAGAATTGAGAACAGTTTTGTTTCAAATACATACTTTTCTTTGTTTTTCAATGTCCTAAAACCAATCAGGAACCAAGAAAATGATACCATTTTCAAATGTATAGTGTATACTATATATTCTCTAATGGAAAAAAAAAGGATAATTTTGTTCAAAATAAGACACTTTGCTTGGAATATTTCATTTTAATTAAGCTATGATTTTCAATAAAAAATAGTGTTGATACAGAAAGTTCAACTAGTTTTGGTAGCAGCAGCTTATAAGCTCTGCTGTGCCTCACAAAAGTATTCTGTAGTTTAGCTTTAGTCATATTTTAAAGATACCAAGTGGTGTAAATTCTTCAGGATGAAACCAAGAAGCTATTTTTAGTATTCAAGAAAATAAAGATGATATTGAAGCTCAAAGAAAGAAAAACACAAACCGCTTCTCCTTCAAATATGGATAGTCCCCAAAGGCATTTTCCTGTATTCTTCTCAAATGAAAAGGAGGAAAACACAAAGGAAAGAAAAAAAAAAAAAAAACAGAAGGAAGTGATAATTGTAATGAGAGGAAAGTCAAAAGACATCAGGAAATGAGTTGGGGAAAAAAATAGCGCATAATCTCCCCGTGGGGCACAGATTGTAAAGACCAATAGATTACACCTATATATATATACACATATATATATATATACACATATATATATGACTTGTACAAATTAGCAAGGGACTTGAGGATAAGCCAAATCATCAAATCTGCACACATGGGTCCATAGCATTGCACGTGAGCCACAAGTCAGTTCATTATCCCAAATGACCTATCATGCTGCAAAATCAGACTGTTGTCAAGTCTGGTAAATAATTGCCCAAGATTTACGTAGAACGAAGTTATCTATCTGGGGTCTTCTTCTCTGCCAGAGAGTATCTGCACATATCACCAAATGGGGGATTTCACCAAGCTGGTCTCTATGTTTCTCTCCTAATCTACTTGACTTCTTAGACAGAGCTCACCCCTGAGCTGAGTCCTTCAGAAAAGTTTTTTGGGAAGATTCCTCGTCTAGAGAAATAAGGCATAACTCTACAAATTGGCGTGCCCTGTTCTGCAGCAGATCTGGGTCTCTCCCTAGCTTTACACTCACAGAGAGACTCAGAAGAGTCAAGGAACCACCAGAACAAGGCACATGAGCAATGGGTGCTCTTAGGCTGAAAATAAAAAGTAGATTTCTAACTATGGCAAGTTATGGAGGTTTTGGAAGAATGTCCCAGTAGAAGTGTCAATGAGGACTGAGGAGTCCAGAAACATGCTAGTTTTAAGATGAATGTTGTCACATTTTGGATGTTGATGCTTGTGATACCTCAGGATCTGACTCCATGATCATGCAAGACCCTCTGAATCAGATGCTAGTACATCCCAGTTTTGTGGCAAACCATGAAATGTTAATTACTTTAAAATGTTTCTTCTATCATACCAAGAAGGCAGAGTGGAGTAGTATAACCTTCTCTCTCCTCCATCTCATAAAGATTTTCTTGATTTCCCAGGGTGATTTTAAACTTTACAATAATCAGATTAAATAAAGTACATTTTTAATGGTTCTTTTTTTTCCTGTTTATTCATTTGTTTTCATCAGCTACAGACAATATATACACTGGTAAACTATAAAATACTGCTCAGATGCCTGACTAGCAAGACTTATACTGTTATCTTGCTGAGCAGAAGTATGATGCAATCTTTCTGTTTTGTTAACAATAAAATAAAAATATTGCCTCCGAGTGTCAGGAACATCTCAGAAGACTGGAGCAAGCCCAGCAAAGCCAGGAATATTGTCGCTCCAGCATAACACATATTATTAAACTTGATTCAATATCATTAAAGCCAAAAGGTATGAAAATTGATGTCAAAAAGTTAGACAGAGGTCTGAGTTCACTAGAGCTTGCCATTCTTTTTCCCAAATCCATTGTCAATCACAGTTGGAGCACAGGCCAAGTGTTGAGTTTGATGGTTCTAGGCTCTCCTCAACAGAAGACAGCAACTCACCTTGCTTTAGAATGGCTCGAGAGCACAGTTTCAAAATAAAACTTGATTTCCTGAATGGAGAGAGATTTCAACATCTCTTTGCCTGTTTTTCAAATCAGGAAGGTGTTATAAACTAACAAATTCTCCAAACTAGAAAGAAAAAAAGGGATGGATAATCAGGTATGGTGCAAAAATATCACCTAAAGGTGGTATTTTATGCCGAAGCTGAAGATTGCTCAACACGTGCTGGCTTTGCACTGAAATTCATGAGGAGCACAGGCAAGGTTCACTCCATCAGTGCAACCTCCAGCTGAGGCAGGTGATGAACCGTGCTGGGAGGCAACATCTTAAAACATGACAGTCATTTCTGGAGTGGCTGTTAGCCTACAGCCTTAATTATGTTCTCCCAAAATGCCTGGAAATGTAGCAGACAGAATGTTAGGCCATAAAAGAGCATATATTGTTACAACACTTAAGGCCCATCATACACTGTTTTATAACTTGTGGACGACACACTAAATCAGAGATTCTCCCTAAATCCTTCATCCTTGTGCCTGCAGAAACAGGGCCTGTTTGCTAGGTGCAATGGATTGCAGAGATGGCAGCAAGCCATGCCAGTACATCATACTGTATCACATAGCGTGCTCTGTTGAAAAGCTAGTATGTGTTTCTAGACACGGTTAGCCTACCCGAATCACGATCGAGGAAGGTCTTGTCTCTCCCGGGGACTCATTCATTTACTAGCTCTGCTGGTTTCAGTTCTGGCATTCATGCAGTCACTGCTAGCTTCGAAATCTTCACCTCATCTCTGCTTTTAGTAGTCATGTCCATTGAATCTTGATAAGACATTGTTTGTAGTAGGTCTATAATCCTCTTCTTCTCCCAGCCAGTCACTGCTCAGTCATGGAGTCTACTTTATACTCTACTAAGGTACAACTATATTTTTTTACCAGTGTTTTTTTTTTAAACCAGTGGTTTCTGCTGGAAAATCTTTGAATTCTAGGGAACAAACAAAATCTGAGTAGTGTTGTAGGGGAAAAAAAAAAAGAGGCAGAAGAAAGCCCTTCTTTTAAAATGAAAAATGCTATCTTAGAAACCCTTACATCGTTTTTCTCGCAATTGCAAGACAATTAGTTCCAGAAGATGATCCAGAGGAAAACATCTTTACACTAGTTCAGAGCAGAGAACCCAATTTAGAGATTTAGAGCCCAAAGAGGAGCGATACCAACAGGTAGGGCATAGGGTCTGTTCCTCACGCGACTGCACAGTGGCACAGGTACCTGATGCTATTATCCCGGGGGAAACCTCTGGTGTAGGAGAAGGATGTATCAGCTCAGGGCAGGACATTCAGATTGAGAGTATTACTGAAAGAAGCTAAAAAGGCAGAGAGCAAGACTGGATTTTATGCTGCTACAGGATGCTTATAGCAGATGCAACACATTGGTACTGCAGGAACTTTTGTGCTGCAGACAGTTTCCATCACAAGCAGTTACAGCAGAAGCACCAGGCTAATGCTGGAAGGTCAGCCCAAATGTCTTCTTCTGAGACAGAAAACAGAGAAATTTGCCAGAGATGATCTGATTATAATCTATGGCTTTATATCTAATCACAGAATCACAGAAATACAGAATGCTTAAGGTTGGAAGGCACCTCTAGAGATCATCTAGTCCAACCGTCCTGCTCAAGCAGGGACACCTAGAGCATGTGGCACAGGGTGGCATCCAGGCAGGTCTGGAAGATCTCCAGAGATGATTATAATCATTAATTTTCATTTCTCCTCTTAAACTTAGCGAGGAATCTGGACTGTTTCCTAGTTGTTTATTTTAGCTGAATTAACATACAAAGGACTGAATTGATATACAAAGGCCCATTTTCAATGTATTTCCATTAGATACAGATGTCATTACTATGTGCCAGTGCATATTACCAAGCAATTAATATCTGAAGTTATCATCTCCATTTCTTTTTGTTGAAAGCAACTATTTTTGAGTATAGAGAATCATGTAAAGGCTTGTAATGCTTCGCTAAATGACTTCACATCATACTCGTGATGTTTTTTGGAAAGAAACTCTCTCTAAAACTGCAAGCCTATCTTCCCATCTAGTGTAATTCCAACGTAACATAAAGCATGACCTCCCATAGTTTATGTGTCTTTGCAAGCTTCCCTGACATTATCACTCAAAACTCTTACTCTTTTGTCACCCACTGTTAAAATGAAAAGTTCTTTTTGCGGCACACATAAGCCAGAGGTGACACAATTAAATGAAATTATTTGTCATTTTATCAGCAAAAAAAATGACAAATAAATTAGGATTGGCAGTCTCTTCTCTTGGGAGCAACATATAAGCTTCCTAAGTTCAGGAGAAAGTATTCTCCCCTCGGCCTTTAATCTGCTATCTATCTTCAATCAATATTCCCATCTTTCCCGTCAATATTCCCTAGTCCAATGTTACACTATACCTACATATTTATTAACATAGTTCTGATTTGATGGGGAAGCTGAAGGTCAGTTGAGGATATGAAGTCAGGTAGAGCATAATCAGCTTTTAGAAGTGTTGTCAGAGAGCGGATTTTCCAAGAGCAAAGTCACCCTCATTACCATTATTTTTTCATTGAATTTCAAAAAAGTGGATCCTGAGCTTCAGCCATTTGGCAAGTAAAATACCACTTTCGTTCCAAATAGTCATGGTAAGACCTAGGAGCAGACATACACAGCTCATCCACCACCCAAGGATTTGTCTCACCAGGAAAGGGTTACAGCTAGTGAAAATGTTTTTTAATGCTTCTTTCTTCTAAACCTGGAATTAGCTTCCCTTGGGCTTTTGCAGCAACTCTTTCCTCTTTTCTCACCGCCTCCTACATGAAAGCTCTTCAGATGCTTCTCACCTTCCTCCCCAACAAAATACTTCCTCATTTAACCCAGTAGCACATATTTGAGGAAATGTCTTTCTTAAAATACCCAACACGATGTCTTGATGTCAGTCAGGATTCCCCTCAAAGACAACAGGATTAAAAGATTCATTGCTAATTTTGAAAGAGATTGATTTTGAACTAAGAGCAAGCTGGTCTCTTTATTATTTTTAGTACTAATCATGTACTAACTTGTCATTGCTATTAATTATGTACACTGCAGGCATACCAAGCACACTACAAGTACATGGGGTGATACAGAACGTGTCCCTTTGTGCTTGCAGCTCAGCTTCTGAAGAGGGATGGCTTTCATTTTGTAGTTCAAACACTTAATAACCAGACATTGCTGTGGACATTATTTGTCTCTCTAGTTGCTATCCATTCCAGAACCAGCAACAGAAAAGACAGCGTACAAAAGACAAATTAAAAATACATGAATCTTTGTCACCCTTTTATCATGCAGGACTGTTTCATTTCATTCACATATCACTGTTTCATTGCACCAGAAATGTTTGATCAAAGCGGTACGTATTTTTTTCATCTCTAATAAAAAGTATGGTTAGAGTAAATGCTGTAACTCTGGCTACAGCTGTAGCGTAGCAGACTGTATTTGGAAGGGGGTTCTGAGAAATGCACAATATTGTCATGAAGCCAATTACTATGGAATAGGTCAAACAAAGCCAGGGGCCAAATAGGTCAAATAAGCATGAAACACATTGCTGATAACTGATCATTTCTGCTTGTGAAGACCCCATCTAGAACAGACTCCCTCATACTTGAGTGGGTTGTCCTTGTCCCTGAGAGATTACAGCATGTTCAGTCCTGAGTTTTTCCCAGTGATTTCCCCAGTACATTTCAAAATAAAATGCAATGTAAAATTCATAATTTGTGACTGGCTTTGTCATTATTTGACATAAAGGGAACTGAAATGCTATATCAATATTTTGGTGCAGTTTCTGAGGAAGAAGGCAGGGAAGAAAGCTTAGCCTAATATACTGAAATTTCTGGGGCAGACTAGTGACCCATGTTGTGATGCTGCTTAACTGGAGTTGTATGAAGAGTCAGGTGATACAATACAGTGGTACTCACTGTATCCAGGGTCTTAGTGTCTCCATCTGCCTTTCCAGAAATTCACAGGTCTCCCACAGGTCTTGCGTCTTCTCCGGTATGGGGCTCAGATATTCCTGGGACACCAGTATAAAGACACAAACTTGACATGCTTAGGCTGTTCAAGTCGTCTACCTCCCATAGTCATGTTTCTAGCAGGGTCTAAAGCAGTTAGGCTTACTTTAATCTCGTCCTATAGAAGGTAACATAACGGGGCAGAAGGTAGTTAAAAGTCCTGTAGAATTGCTCATATTAGTAAATATGAAGAAAAAAAAAGAAAAAAGAAAGCATGAATCGTCTAAACAAATAAGCTAGTGATCTCTTCCTAGATCTTTCCCTTTCCTTTCTTGCTCGGAATGTGTTCTGCTCTAACAGAGACCCTGTTTCACTGTGCATCTGCACAATGAATAGTAAGTCCATGCTACCTAAAGCCCCTAGATGCTACACTGATCTACCAGCATCCAGGCTGAATCCAGGCTCACTTGTTACTCATGTATAAAAGAAGAAGGGCTACTAGCTTCCTTTAGGGTAAACAAAACCTCAAAG
>NW_010578617.1:177170-195442 GCF_000705375.1 Tinamus guttatus
TAGCCCACCTCTCCTCGTCGGCTCCTCCACAACCTGCATCAAAAAGTTATCAACGCACTGCAGGAACCTCCAGGACTGTTTGCGCCTGGCTGTGTTGCCCTTCCAGTTGATGTAGGGGTAGTTGAAGTCCCCCATGAGAACCAGGGCCTGTGACCGTGAGGCAATAAACGGTTCTCTTGCCACTTCAAATAGGGACCTGTTTCCATTGTTGTTCATCCCTCGATACTGTTAATTCTGCCCCTTCTGCCCTATGGCAAGAGGGTACTGGATTTACAAACTGAATCGGGGCGTTCTCAGGGTGGCTTTCCTGGGAAGACTGCAGAACACAGCTCCACCAGTCTATTTCTCTTTCACATTCCCTGGTGGCCCTCAGTCGTTCTACCTCCTCCTTTAGCTCCACCACCAGGCTGAGCAGGTCATCCACCTGCTCACACCTAAGGCAGGCTGTGTTTTTGCCACTCCCCAGTAACATGGAGAAGCTCAGGCATTCCCCACAGACAGAAACCTGGACCGCTGCATGTTTCTGTGGTGGTTCAGTCTGTGTCGCCACAGTCTTGCTGGTGGAAGCTCTCTGCTGAGTGGAGACCATGGCTTCACCTGATCTCCCGCTGCTGGAAGAGTCTGTGGAGAAATGACTTTTCCACACCTGGGAGGAGACTCCCTGCTCCCTGCCTGCACCTCCTGCCTGCCCTAACTGCTACGCCACAGCCTTGGTCGCTTGCGCTCCCTGGGGGCACCTTTTGAAATCCTGCCTGCCCCGCCTCTAGACAAGATGCTCCAGCAGGAGCGTCCTCTCCAGAGCCTTTCCCTTCGAGATCTGAGACCATGGAAAAAGTTCCTACACTGATAAGAAATATATTTCCTCTATTTCTCTAGGCTTGGCTAGGATCTTGGATGAGATCTGGCAGAACTTATGAGTGTCTATTGCAGTGATTCCAAGTGAGGTTGGAAAGCTGACAGAGGTATGGAAATTGAAATTGTAATGAATTAGGAATCAGGAACTGTCTCAGCTCATGGAAGAAAGAAAGAAATATACTAAAAAACGTCAATGAAAATTTGTGGGAAGATTAAATGAATTAAACTTACTTTAAAAAAAAAAGGAAAGAAAAAAAAAGGAGCACAGATATGTCAACATGCAAGAGAGTTGCCATGCAATAAAGTTGTCCCTCTTCATTTTGTATGGCCTCTTGTATAATCCATTGCAAGATGCCACCCAATTGATGTGTAACTGCTAAGATTTAAGTTAAAGAGTGCAGTAGTGTTCTACGGATTATTTTTAACAGCCTGTATGTAAGATTTATCTATCCTCAGAGTAATCATGTCAGGCTCTCTTTGACATGGATAGTCAATGAAGAGTCGGTGGAGAGAGACTGATGTGTAAGGCAATAGACTTTATCCAAAGGAAAGTCTAGAAGAATTGTTGACTGGGATTTATTTATTCCTAATGACTGCAGGTGGGGAGCTGGAGGTAGTCATCTCTGATATAGAGGTTTAGCTTTTTAGTGACTAAGTTGTATAAGATACATCCCACTCAAAGTGTCTGGCATCCGTGCCTAGCTTTTCTGCTCTTCCCTGCCACCAGCTTCTCTATGATTAATTTTTGTCCACTTAATCCCAGTTTTATTGTGCTGCCAGCTGCAGTACAGAACACTGTCCCACTTTTGGTGCCACCTTGGCCTCCACAGTATGTATTCCTTCCAACCCTCCCCAGATCCCATTATGCCAACAAGAATTAATTTGGTTAATGAAGTTTAAAACTTCAATGAAAAATTAAATCTTCTTTTCAAAGTTTCAGCCCCCTTATTTATTTTTTTCCTTTTTCTTACTCTTTCATACGTCTTAGAGTATGCACACAGTACACAGGTCAGAATCCATCTCACTTGATTTACATATGAGCTTCTCAGTTTAGGCTCTCTTTTTAGTTAATGGAAAGAGGCCAGAAATTTAATGCTATTTTATCTAAGATGTTTATACCGAGGCCTATTTCCTAAATCACCTGTATAAGGAAAGTTCTCCAGTTACTTTTATTATTATTTAGGAGCACATCTCAGCTGAACTGACACGGTGGTGTCTGGTCCTATTCTGCACTGTCTGGTGCACCATAATGCTCCAAAGCCCACTGACTCCATCTAAGAGATTCAAGAGTATCACAAAAATTGGGGAACTCACCTTTTAGGTAATCATACAAAGTTTGAAGGGTGTTACCCAGCAGTAGAGTCTACCACTGTTAATCAGGTGCTCTTCTGCTTTGATGTCACTGAAAATCTAGAACAACTGTCGTCACAGGACTCTGGTCTCTCTACATTAGAGACAGAGAGTATCTTCAGCACTTCCTTTCTGCAGATTATTCGAAAACTAGAGGGCTACTTTGGAACAAATCATTTCTGAATGGTTCAGCTGAAGTTCAATTCCTGATTTTTGCATTTGGATAATTGATTGTAAAAGTTCATAATTCATGCTAAGTTGGTTATTTAAAGAAGTCATCCAATCAGGGAATCAAATAAAAATAAGTGCAATGCATTTAACTAGCTAAGATAGAGTGAATTACAATCAAATATACAATTAATATATGAGTAAACCTCATGCAAGCTAAAAACAAGATATACATATTTAATGAGTGATAATTAACCATTGGAAGAAATTACTCAGGCTCATGGTAAATTCTTTTTCATTTGGGAGTTGCTAAATCTGGAGTAAATGTCTTTCTATAAGATATGATCAGCAGTTGTTAGGTAAGAAGCAGAACTGCTAATGAATATCTATATTCACCATCATTCAGAAAGCCTAATGAAATTTTCATTGTAATCTTTTCTGGCCTAATAAGAATTAGTTTCTTTGGATGTCCTTTTTCAAACAAGAAGTAACATAAAAATAACTGCATTTTCCTAAAATGCTACTATTCTAATGTAATATGCATGCATATGATCATTTTACTGTTTATATGTCACACTACTGAGATGATATAACCTGAAATTACTGGAAGAAAATACGCTATTTGTGCCCTATTTATATGCACAAAAAGAAACTTCAACATTTCTTCCTGTAAAGTATTTTGAGGTGGTTTTCATACCAATTTCAGCATAAAATTGTGAAATTTCATGAGGTGGATATCCTATGTTTATTTTCTATGACGAACTTTTAAATATGCTGTCGCATAATGATTATATAGTAGACATGCTATTGCATACTGATAATTAAGTAGGTAGTACAAACACAAAGGCTGAGCATTTGGAAATCTGACTAAAACTACATTCAGGCCATTTATGTGCTCTGTATATATATATGAGTCAGGTACAGATACCACACTGATTTCTTTACATACATGCTTTAAAAAAGAGCAACAAGCTTTTGGGCTTACTCTAATTTTTCCTTTAGTCAGTTATAGAAGCATTGCAAAAATAAATACCAAGCTAAGGAAAGAAATAAAAGAATCTGAGTAAGAGAAATGAGACTATGCATTGAATGAAATAATGAAGAAAAAAAAAAGTTAGAAAAAAAGGAAAAGGTTTGATGAGAGTGCTCAAGAAAGGAGAAGCTATGGGAAGCATAAATATTTCAAAATACAAGCATCAGGGTGGTTGTGACCGGGCTCTGTGAGGATAGGGAGGGGATATGCTTCCAGTGGAGAGGAAATACCTTTCTTCCAAACAAACTGAAAAAAATCGAGTCTGAGTGGAGAGAGACAAGTTTTGAAAGATGGCTTCCTAAAGGGACCAAAAGATATTGCTTCGCTTAATAAATAGGTGTCATCTAACTCAGTGATTGTTCCTCGCTGTTGCACTTGCTTCCAGCCCAGGCAAATTCACCCAGCCTGATTTCCAACCCTGAACTGTGCCACGGATTTAAAGTTTCCACTTCTCTAACACCAATTAGTTAGCTGCTACTAGTGCTCTCCTGAGCCCCAAATTTTCCTGCTTGTTTACCCACCAGTGGGCTTAAAATTACACGGTAAGCTTGTGATACAATTTTGCTTGGTAGGGGAGGGGAGAAAAAGAATTAATTCTACTGTTTATTTCTGCCCAGAATAAACAGATGTAGGAGCACTCCCAGAGCATATGGGTTAAATTAGTGCCTGCTGTGTCCCAGCACCAACATTTGTCTGATTTGGTGACACTTGTTTTAAACAATCAGAAGGGGGTCCAGGCGTCCCCAGAGGTGCTTTTCAGTTGGATTCATCCTTAAACAGAGATATAATAAAATTCCACTTTTATAGTTGGTTGCTGCTGCACCGCTATAACACTGGGTCACAGAAGGAGGCATCCCTTGAGATAAATTATGCAGGTTGCAATCTAGCTGCGCCATGCCTTCCCAGGGATAAAATACTAAACAGGGCTGACATTTAAATTAGCATCCCCTGCGCGTTTTCCAGATAGATAACGATATGGGTAAGGCAGGTTGCACCAGCGGTGCCAGGAGGAACCCAGTTCCCCGGGAGCAATGGCCAACGGTTTGTCACCGTCCCACCTTGCAGATGTTGTGACTGACAGAGACCAGGCTGGGACCCTCTGTTCCTGCCATGTGCGTTGGGTTTCCGACTCCCAGTTTAAGTTCTTCAAGCTCCATCTTTCCTGAGGCTCCAATCCCTTTACACCACTGAGGTCCTCCTTCTGGACCTAATACCCAGGGGCTTACTGAAAAGACTGAGAGGTGAGCATCAATAAACAAACATACAAATATCTTCACTTTCAGAGTTCAGGAGAATGATGAAAAGGTCTCTTCAAGGGCAAAAAGCAGTGATTTCTGAGCATTTTCTGAGAATGACTCCCTTTCCTTGTACCATCACAATCAGCCCTGGCCCCTTCCCAAGAGCTGAAAGCCAGGGCTTCATCCTATAAATGTGAAAACTGATACTGCTACAAAAGAATTATTTTTCCCCAAACATTTTTTGATGGATAACAACTAGGTGGTGGAGAAGAAGCTGCAAGTGATTAGAGACAGAGGCCCATAGCCTTGGCTCCCACCGGTCCCTTCCTGAGCGTTACCAGTGGGTTTTCTGGACGTCCTGCTGCAAGGGCAGCCGTATGAAGCTTTACGCTGCAACAATTTAAGTATGTTGCTCCTTATAGGAGCTGCCTCGCCTGCTCCCCACTCAGCTTGACTCATAAATATCCCCATGTATCACAGGGGACTAACTGAATCGGCACAAATCAGCCAAAATTTACCATGTTACAGCGTCTACCCTGCAAAGAGGCGCCCAACCCTTCGCAGTTACCTAATTTAATTTTGGAGCATGTTGGTGTTATTTATGGCCTAGCTGTTTTAACCTTCATCAGAAAATAAGGCAAGAACACCCATGCGGAGAGGTTCACAACTGAGTTTCTACTGCGCCCCAACCAGCTGGTGCAGTGACTCAGGACATCTCCCCAAGACCATTCATGGCTGCAGGAAACATCCTAGCGAAAACTTCCCGAACAAAGGGTGTCATTTAGTGAGGAGCCTTTTGCAGCCACTCACAGGCAAACTAAATGGATTTATTATTATTACTATTACTACTATTATCATTATTTCAACCTGCATTTCACAGCATTCTGGTTTCACCGAACCTTTCCCCAGCAAACCCCTGAAGGTGAAAATCTGTTCAGCCTTTTTCCCAGCACACAGGGAGACAGCTGCAGCTGCCCAGTTTGAAGAAAAAGGCAGCTTTCCATCAACGCAAAGCAAGGATGAAAAGTGGAAAACTCTGTCGCCAGTAAGTGCTACTTGGCACTGGGGAAAGCACATGAAAGTCAAAGTCAGCTGGGTGTGTTTTGTATTTCCTTCTATATAAATCACACTTCAGGCAGCCTAATTCCCTTTAAAAGTAATAGTACTTGAAAATAAGTCCCCAGCTAATCCACACCCACACTGCACTAAGGCAGGCTGAGGATTTAGTACTTAAGGAGCAAGCTATAGGGGACAGAAGGGCTATAGCGCAGGAGAGAAGTTGCACCACGCGCCTATCTCCGTGCACATACAGCCTGGGCTGCTGCTGAATCATAGATTTCATTTTGGCAGGTAAGACGTGCAAAAATACGCTCACTCCTCCCCAACACCACGGTGCCTGGTTTGTGTACAGCATTACACTGATTTAGCAGCCTGACCCCAAGTTGCTGTACAGCAGATTTAGCAAATATAGCAAAACTAAAGGCGGGCTGTAATAAAACATTAAGTACAAATCTAATGGCATGGTTAATCACTGTGTAACTCCAGTTTTATAGGGCTGCATGATTCACTGGATTGCGCTGGAATAAATCTGCAGTAGCAGATTTGACCCTTCATCTCTGTGCTTCAGTTCCCTGCCTATAAAAAAAAAAAAAAAAAGCATAATATATTTCTTCAGGGCATAGGGCTGTTGTTAAGGTACCTACATTAAAAATGTCAATTCTCCCATATTAGCCTGATAATATGTTAGCCAGAACACAGAATAATGCAGAGAACTAAAGGAAAAAACAGCCAGCTAAAACAAACAAGCAAACAAAAGAAACAACTCCAAGCAGGCTTTAAGAAATGCTGCTGTTGAGCTTGGGTTGAATATGTGTGGAAGGGATGGCCCAAATATGAGACATATTACCCTAATTAAATGAAAGCAATCAGTTTTCTCAGCTCAGTGGGGAATAGATAGCGGGGAATTTTACAGCTTGTTCTCATGGAGTCAGTAGCCTGGAAGTCACAAGACATAGAGACCCAGAGGGACCCAGAGATCTTGGGTCCCTTAAAGCTAATGAACACCTCTTCCCCCGCTTCCTGCCCATACTGGTCTGGGATCTCATTCCTCATGTCTGTTCCCAGCTCTGCCACCGATGCTGCACAAGACCTGGAAAAGGCACCTCATTGCTGGTATGCTACTTCCCAGCACCTGCTCTACTTCCCTGGTTAAATTATCAGCAAATCTGTGCCCATTTGGACTATATCAGACCCGATGTCTGTTCAGATCCCACTTCCAGTGACGCTGAGAGCCCCAATTACAGCCTTCAACCTACAGCATTGCTGAGCAACAGTCCTCTGGAGAGAGCCAGAGCATATAGACATGCTGAGCACACATTTCAAAATGGATTATTCCTTAGGAATCAGCCCTACAAAGCTGTCATGGGACACAACTCACACCTTGCCAAGGCTTCAGCTGGGATTGCATTAACCTTGACTCAACACCTGCTAGGTCTTACATGATAGGTACTCAATTTGCTTTGCTTTATTTAATGGCTATTGCTGCAGTAAAAAGAAATGCAGCAGATCTCTCCTCCTCTTTCTGCATTTCAGGTTTGATATCACACTGAAAGTGTCTAGGTGTGACAGACACAGTGGGGATCGTGCCAGCCCTGTCAGGTGGCTGTGGAGCTGCCTAAAGCAAGAGGAACTGGTCGTGTGGAAATTGAATGCTTCAGGGAATGGGGATGATTTTTCCAAGACTTCTTTGGGGAGTGATCTCAGTAACATATTTCTGTGAGCAACTCTTGCACAAAAAAAGTGGGAGTGAAGTCAAGGAGTATGCAGGAGACACAACATGTTGGAAAGCAGCAATTCAAGGCAGTAGGAAAATCACACAGGAATAGCTACATATCTGTGAAGCGAGCCAAAATAATTAAATAAAAAGGATTATGCTCTGTAGCACAAAATTATCTCATGCATCTAGGGATGAATAACAAGGATTTATTTTCTAAGGCATTAGAAACTGAGGTGAGATGGTCCCTTCCAGACTAAGACACCAGAAAGACATAGCCATGAAAGAGGTAAGCGTGACCAGCAGGTTGCTACTATAAGGGACCATTGGGTCCTGCCTGACGTGCTCTGGACAATGCAGGCTGTTGTGTCTTGGAGAAAGAGAAATTCCAACAGACAAAATCTCAAGAAAATACATTCCAGGGATTGTTGGGATATTCTCTTTTATGGGAGGAAATATATATATATATGTGGGCACTTTTGTTTGGTCTTGCAAAAGTGAAGTCTGAAAGGATAAGACTGCAAATATCTCCCAGGGGATAAACACCAGGGAGAGAAAAGAGTGATTTAAGTTAAAGGACAGAGCCAGCACAAGAGAAAGTGGGTGTAAACTGAGAAGAAATGAATCTATACTGCAAATTAGAGGCAAAGACCTCTACCCAGTCAGAGCAATGAGATACAGAAGCAGCAGTCAGACAGATAGGGTGGAAAACCTAACTATTTTTAACACAGAATTTGATAGATAAAGAGAAGAGTAGAACAGAGTGGGTACATACAGCATTTAAAGGTGGAGAAAGGAAATGGAATAAATCAGTTCTCAGAAGACTGTAAAAATATCATTATTAGATAAGTTGTCAAACAGTCTGTAAATCATCATCATCATCGTCATTGCATATTTTCATGGCAAGTATCAACAAAAGAAAAAGCTATCAGCTAATATAGATTTGTTAATAAATCATGTAAAGCAAATATAATCTCCTTTTATGACAGGATAACCAGCCTGTGTGAGTAAGGGAGAAGCAATAAGGGTTTTTCTACTTAATTGGCAATACTTCCGATGACTACGTCATAAAAAAAATCATAGAATCAGAATGAGCATGAAATGATCACAGAACAGGTGCAAAAATCAATTAATCGGATATGGGAAGAAGTTGTTGAAGGTTTGCTATTAAAATGAAAGGATGCATTAAATACCTTTGCAGAGGTTTGCTGGTGATACAAAACTGGGAGGAGTGACTGATACCCCAGAGGACTGCGCAGACATTCAGAGGGACCTGAACTGGATGGAGAGATGGACAAAGAGGAATTTCATGGAATTCAACAAAGGCAAGTGCAGGGTCCTACATCTAGGGAGGAGTAACCCCAGGCACTAGTACAGATTAGGGAAGGTGTAACCCCAGGCACTAGTACAGGGGTTGACCTGATGGAGAGCAGCTGTGCAGAGAAAGATTTGGGAGTGCTGGTGAACAAGTTGACCATGATCCAGCAACGTGCTGTTGTGGCCAAGAAGGTTAATAATATCCTGGGGTGCATTAGGAGGAGTTTTGCCAGCAGGTCGAGAGAGGTGATCTCCCTCTAGTCAGCTGTGGTGAGGCTGCACCTCGGGTAATGCGTCCAGTTCTGGGTTCCTCAGTACAAGAGGGACATGGAAGTAATGGAGTGAGTCCAGCATAGAGCTACAAAAATGATCAGGTGACCGGAGCATCTCTCCCGTGAGGAAAGCCTAAGAATGCTGGGCCTGTTTAGTCTAAAGAAGAGAAGGCTGAGAAGACAACTTATCAATGTGTGTAAATTCCTCAAGGGAGAGTGTCAAGAGAATGAGGCCACGCTCTTCACAGTGGTGGCCAAAGATAGGTCAAGAGGCAACAGCCACAAACAGAAACACAGGAAGTTCTGTCTGAAGTTTAGAAAAAAATCTTGATCCTGAGGCTGACAGAGCATTGGAACAAGTTGCCAAGAAGGATTGTGTAGTCTCCTTCTCTGGAGAATAATCAAATCCCACCTGGATGCCATCCTATGCAACATGCTCTAAGTGACCCTGCTTGTGCTGGGAAGTTGGACCAGATGGTGTCCAGAGGTCCGTTCCAACCTTAATCATTCTATGGTTCTGTGATAGAAAACCCTGACATATGTCACCCTGGACTAATGTAGCCTCTTACCCTTGTGGGAATATGCAACAGCTGTAACCACAACATTATTATTTCCGTTTTTTTTTTTTTTTTTTTTTTGCTAGGGTTAATTAAAACTAGTTATTCTTCAATATTTTAGTGTGAGGGTTGTGCATCAGAAGGAAGCACTTGTAAAAGGATTATGGTTTTACAGGAAATTAATTGGCATGTTTCATCTCTTTTTAGGTCATAGCTTATTAAATTAGCTCTAAGGAAAATTTAGTTTAATTAAGAGCATGAAGATATTCATATTTTGGAGCAACTTGGTGTCCCAGTTTAAGGGTATTTTCTCGTGACTAGGATCAGAATCTTTATTTTTCTCCTCTCCAAAATCAACCTTTATCATCTCATGAATAGAAAAATGCAGGTGAATGAACCACCATACATAATTACGACATTTGCTTTAACATCCATGAATTTCAGACTCACTTTTTTTTTCCTTCCTTCTAACCGAGTGTTGATTATCTGACCTTTCTAATCTGAACCTGGGTATGATGACTTTTGACCCACAGCAGTAGGAGTTGATTTATTGGCATGCTGATGCCTGTATTTCCTTATCCATGCTTCACCATCGCACTTGTTGAGGTCAGAGGTTTACTCCTTGCTGCTATTGTGGGCAACAGGGTTCTTTAGACTATCAAAATGGTTGACAATAATCTAGGGCATTTCTGATTATCAAACTTTCGGAAAAGTGACAAACACATCCTGCCTCCCTGCTGTCTCTGGAGTTCTGTGCCGAGAAAATGCCATTAATATTTTTTCAAAACCTGCTGTGTGAAAAGGGAAGGATTTGAACATCTTTTCCCTATCTACCTAATTCCCTCCATTACCCTCCCTGCCCTCAAATGCAATTCTCCAGCATAATCTAAACTAGGAACCTGAAACAAACAGCTTCACAGTGTGGCTATAACCTATTTAAGTCATTTCAAAGCCAACAGATGTTTTATAGGCTAAGATTTTCAGCACTGTCATTTCACTGACCTCTGCTACTCGGCGGGAGGCTCAAAGTAGGCCAGGGGCTGCAGACAATTAAAACTTAAATCCTTTCATTACCAGACACCAAATCTGCAGGTCAGTCAATGCTTAAACGCACCTTCTGTCACTATTCACTCAAAGCAGGTCAAATTGCACCAGACTCTGCTAAAAGCCTTAAGAGACAGCCAGCTGCGGCCTGCTGCCACTGGTCATTTCTTTCGAGAAGGAAAATGTTTGATCCTTTCAGTGACCTATGAATCTAGGAAAACTTAGAAGAGTTCATCCTCCATATCAGATCTGAGAGATGCCTTCTCTTGATAGCCCCATAATCTCTTTCCAAGCCTACAGGTGATGCTGTGAGCATCAGGAGTTCTTTGGGCCATATCACCCTCACCATTTCATGGGTCTCATAGAAATCCATGTTTCATTTCTGTGAAGTTTTTACTTACCCTTACAAAGTCACCTCACCTGCTCCACCAGAAACAGTGAGGATGGGATGTCCCTGTTCTTTCTCTCTAAGGGCTCCTGTTGCAAACACGAGGCTGAAGAGAAACAACCTTTTGGCTAACTTTGCTATTTTCCATCCTTTTATTTCTGTTAATATGTTTAACCTAACCCTCCATTTATCTCTCATTTATCTCTGTTGTTGTCTCTGCAATGAGACCTACACTACAGATAGCCATGGCAAGCATGGCTCATGAATTGCTATATGTTTCTTGCAGATTTTCTGCAAGGAAAAGAATCAGTATAAGACAATTAATTTTACACGAGTTAAAAATAGATACAATCTACTACATTTCTCTATGACTCCTAAAGCAAATTTCCTAAATATTACTGCTGTCTGGACATGGGAGGATTGATTGTTGCTTCTGCTATTTCTTTTTAGGCTTCCTCAGCTCAACAGAGATTAATATGAGCTGGAAACAGGATGAAAACAGTCTACTGGTGGTTTGGGGGAATTCAGATTTGACACATAACTGCTTTTGTGTGCCATTGCAAAAACCTGGGTTAAACAATTGCCAGATTTAGAGTCTGGACAGGTTCCCCTCTATTTTGTATTAGCCTAAATTGTCCATGTGGGTTTTCTTTATGTTTCTCTCCAGAATGTGGTACATTTATAATACTTGCTCAACATTTTGCCTCCAGGATCCCTAGCATCTTCTTGCAGGATCCCAAAACATGGCTAGGACATGTTAAAGTCTCTAGTCTTTGATTTTGATTTACTACAGATCATGAGAAAAAGTTAGTGACCTGTGATGGAAGATCTGGTGACAACGCTGACACTTTTGATTAGTAAAACAAGTGCTCTGGTTGCATTGGAGGGACTAGAAGTGTCTTTTCTACATTTGTTATTGTCCTTTGACCTGTTCATAGCAGCAAGATTTGTGTCAGCAAGTAGAATTAGGACCTGGTAGGCAGGCAACTTTACTCTCTCAACGTTATATTAAAGAATTATAAACTTATTTGAATTCTAGAATATCCTCTCTCATATCTTTAAGCCTCCCAAGACTTGCACAGCAGAACTTCACAACTGTGGTATTTAAAGGAAGGAGTAAAATGTGTTCTCATCTGTTCTGGCTGAGAGCAGCTTAAACACTGTCAGCACCTTATTTCTCCATCCTCATCACCATCTTTGGTGATTTTGTTTTTGTTTTCTGATGTAGTGACCTCTGCCTTTAGGAAGTTTCCCGAGGCATGCAATGAGTCAGTTGGAAATAATAGTCAGCCAACTCAGTGGCACCATATTAATGATCTGTGAACAAGTTCCTGGAGCTCAAACACAATCAAAACACCAGTTGACTTCAATTACAGTACAGAATGTAGGTAATGTAGGCATAATCCTACTCTGATTGATAGCAGCTCTGTTATGTCCCACACATGCAGACAACACCAAAGTAAACTCTTTTGTTTGTCATGGCCTATTTAAGCTCCATGTCAAACAACACCCTTGTTTCAGTATTGCCTGGTACTTCACAGCTACCTAAATCTGTAATTTTGTGTTCTTGCCTAACTAAATGATTTATTATGAATAGATTTTTAGCAAAGACCGGCCAAGTATAGCATGACTGCATTGACTGCTAGACAGAAAGGGAGTTGTTATTCTGACCCTATTCTTCACACTTTAACTCAGCCTCCCATACTGACATTTCGGCAGAGGAATGGAGCATATCACCAGAGGGTAGGGAGCAGTGATGCTGTCTGTAATTCCTCCCCCAGGCTCCCTCTTGATATCTGGATTGTAGTTTCTTGGTTTTAAAAGGTCATTTAGCAGAAAGAGAATACCACGTTATTCATTCCTTACAACCCTCATCCTGTCTCTCCTCTTTTGGGGAGAAACACAGAAATTAGCAGCCAATGTCTGTTCACAGACAGTGCTCATCTCTAAAGTGGAACTATTCACATGCATTTTCCAATCATCCTGGTTTGTTATTTTATTAGAAAGAGCTTCTTTCTGAAAAAGTGGCTATTATCACCCCGTCCCTCTCAGCCTTTTCCTAGGCATTTGCTGTATCCTGCTGCATGCATCCCTGTGTGTACCACCAAAGGGCACGAGTCACTAAGGAATTCATAATCCTTGCCAGCTGAACTCTCCATCCTCCACTGGCAAAATAATTCCCTTGGTATAGCCCTTAGTTTCCATCCCACTCAAGTGAAAATATTTGGGGCATTGATATCCCTGCCCAATATGAGCGGGATGCAGCCAAGATCTGGTCAGACATTAGATAAGCTGCACAGGGATGTTCAGGCTACGAGGGGTCTCCTTCATCGTGCTGCAGTTCCTGAACCAAAGGCACTTCTCTACATAGGCTATACCATTATTGCCTTTTGAACCACACCAGAGAACAGACTGGGGCTCCTGACTCAACTGGTGTCCTCTTCTCATGTCCAAATTGCTCTTGCTAACAACAGCTGGAGTAGACAGATCAGGAAAGCTAAATCTATATGGTCCTGGAATTATTTGCCCACAATACTCTCCAACAGTAGAATTAGCACATGCAGTTACTAAAATCCAGCATATCTGTGGCAACACATCAAAGTAGTTTTACTCCTCTGGTCAACTTGTGCTTTAAGCCTGTTAGGTTATTATTTAAATAACTTTTAATAACCAGAATCATTCCGTGAGCAAGGATGCCCATACTTTAAGTTATTTTCATTATTTCTTGGCTATACAGTCTAAGCTTTGACTAATATGCTCACTCAGAGAGATTCTGCTTGGAGATAAATCAGGAACTGCTTCCAGAGAAAACTGTCATTTCTGCTTTCTTGTCTTTGGTTCTTTATTGTAATCCTTATTTGTTGCAGTTCCCTGAAGCAATTTCTTAACCCAGACTGCTTTCTGGTGAACTTTCAACAAACTTGAGCTGCCACAGAAATTCCTCATCATATCTGCCTTCCCATGGCACCTGCATCACTTCCTCCCAGAGCAGCCAGGAAAGCGAGGGTCTAAATTTGCCCAGTTTGGGTCTGTTCCCGTTCTCCTGTCTGCTCCGTGCAGAGTAAGTGCACAAATCATACACTTCCTTGCCAATAATGTGGTGGCTAAGCCAAAGCCTGTTAACCTAATGGGAAGTGTTATCGGTTTTGAGGAAACAGTTCCACGCAGGAACAGGTCAGATCTGCACCAGTGCTGACTTCAGTGGAAAAAAATCACTGTGCAACAGCTGAGGATCTAACTATTCAAAGAAAAGGGTTTGTGAGCACTGCATGCCTCTGCCTGTTTCCCATACATAACTCTGCCATGACTGCAATGCCTTTTCTGTAGAAGAATAAAAAAGGATAGTTACACAGTAAAGATTGCAGACATACAGCAAAAGGAAGGCAGTGAATATGCCAAGATATTTCAGACCAATATAGTTCCAGTATTTATATCCAAAAGCAGTTACAGTCATTCCTTTGCAGTGATAGATGCCTATAACCTGTCTTTTCAGAGTAGGGGTTAGGCTAAGGAGAAGTCTCCTCATAAATGAAAAGCTTGCAAGCCCACTTGGAGTATCAGAAACATGTCACCAAAGACTGAATTTTTCTTATTTAAGGGTGCAACTCCACAGTGACTTTAATCCTCCCAGTGTGGAGGCAGTGTGGAATGTGCTGTTTCAACAACTCCCTGCCTTAACTAGGTATTCTTAGCTCTTCCTTTCTGTCATTACTACATTTTATTCAACTGTTCAGTGCCCAAGAAACTGACATAGCTGAAATTTAATGAAAAGAAAACAATCATCAAAACAAAAGGCAAGAGTAGTTCTCTGCCAGCTCAATTCCCCATCCACATTCACCCCATGGTTATGTGAAAAAGAGCTTCAGTACAAGGGAGTGCTCAGGATCATGCAGCCAACGGGAGGGAGAGGAGGAGATGCTTATTTTCCACAATAGCTGAGACTGATATTGCATTAAAGAGGATGTAAAACTGCACCTTAAAGCAGAGTTTCCCTGTGGAAACCCTTTTTCTTTACAGACTGATAGAAAAAGCCTTCAAGCACCCTTTCAGCTTGAACAGTTAAATTTGCAACCTCTGAATTCAGGTGAGATGGATCCTGCCAGTGATGAAGGAAGTTTCCAGGGTGCAGAAGCACTGGAGTCATGCAAAGTCACTGCTTCAAATTACCTGTAACCAGAAACCTAAACCAACTGGTCTCATTCATTTGTTGTGCAATTCTGGGGGGTTGGATAAGTCCCTGCTAGCACCAGCATGTTTCCTCCTAAACTTAAAATAACCACCAAAATCCAGTTAGAAGTGATGGAGGGTTAGGCATACAATGTCTCTGTTCAAGTCTATGGAAACGCTGTTGTGAAAGGATAGGTGTTATTAGTGTGACAGGCAACCAGACTGAGAGAGGCCAATTATTTTTTTAAAATGACTTTTTTTTCTCCTGAGTCTTCTCCTTCTCACTGGACTTTGTGTAAGGATCTGACTCACACTGAACCAGAGGCAAAGCTCATCCTGCTCAAAGACCTTCTGCCTGCTAAGCACATGGGGAAGGAGAAGCGACAGCACCAGAATAGCAATGCCAGTGTTATAAAGGCTTTCAGCGTCTCCTTCTAAAGCAAATACAGGTCTGCTGTTTGAAACCACCAGGAAAATACAAAGGCATTTTAAGGGCCTTGAGTGAATCAAGAGAGCCTAAGAACTTCAATATCAGCAAGGAATGCTCCTAAGGGATTAAGTCTTAGGAGGACTCCAGAGAGGCAACTCCCTCTCCCATCCTCCAAATTCAAGGTAGAAGTTATGCTAACATTGGAATATAACTAGTAACGGGCATTGCAGCCTATGTTAAGTAACATAGAGGACTCAGTCTGCCAAAAAGCAGTGAAAATCTGATTCAGAGTCACCTGAATCATGCATTAGGATAGCAGAGGCAAGAGAGATAGAGATAAATGAAAAGACGTGCCCCAAACTCAGACTATGACTGAGCACATCTTTTTTTTTGCAGAAAATGCTCTCTCTCCAGATGCTCCGAGTGTTAGTGGCTCAGTCACTGCTTCAGCAGGTGCTCCGTTATCCATGAAACCTTGGTGCCTTGGTGACCACCTAAAACGTGGGAGTCTGATGCTTTGGCTTGCTGGCTTCAGGCTTTCCAAGATGTACATGATTGCCCCTACAATCAGCACTGTTTTATTTTGTAGACCATCTAGTTAGTTACGAGCATTTCAAAAAGAAAACAAAAAAGAAGTGGGGGGAAATTTTAGTCTTCTTTTTTTTCCTCAAAACGGACATTTGTACAGTAATAATTAGGGGAAAAGGCACTGGAAGAGAGTGCAGGAGCTCAGGATAGAAGCCTGTGCCCCAAAACGGGCACTGTTAATCTCAGGATTTGCAATTTAATATTGATTAAGAGATGCCTGACTTATAAAAATTCTCATAAGTAGATGTGCTCAAGGCTGAGGCAGCATAACATCTTTCTTAGTAATTGGGGGTTATCTAAGGCTAAGGACCCACAGGACAGCTTGAGGAAATGCAGAGTAGATCCAGTCAGGTCTAGCCGGCTCCTTTGAGTTCTAATGAGCTGGCTCTTATCTGAGCAGATGGCATTGCAGCAAAAGCATGCTAAAGAAGACGCTGATCCAAGGAAGAAAGGGTACAACGGAGGGTGAAAATAAATCTTAATGGGGAATGTGTGAAGCTTAACCCCAAATTTCAGTGTTGAAAATGAGGGAAGAGGGGATTAGATAGAGAAGGGCATAAGGGACACCAGACTGAATACTACTTTGCCCTCTCTTTTAAGTGTAAACAGGAGAGGGGAAATGGTGACTTTTTTCCCACCAGGGAAGACTTCATCAAAAATTAGTTAAGGACATGGTCCTTGCTACAGACAGCTGGTAGACTCCTGTTGCACTCATTTTATCCAGACTCTGAGAAATCAGGGAAGAAATCAGGCTCGAGACCCCTCCCACTGCAGCATCATTTGTACCCTAGGAATAGTGCAGGAAGAAAATGAAAACTGGAGGAAAAAAGAGCTGAGGGTTTGCCAGAGCATAATTTACTTTCATGAGGCATTGAAGCAGAGGAGGCTGATGTCTTTCTATAAGGTCAAGCAAGGCTGCTAGCTTAAAATGGGACAAACTCTTTAATCTCTTTTTAAAGCCTGTACAGAGTGAAGAGGCAGCCAGGGTACAGACGGAGTCCGAGCTTAGGGCTAGAACCACAGTCCGTCTGGAGGGACTGGAACCAGCTGAGTCTTCTGTAAGTCCATGAGACTGCCTCGATTCACAGGAAATCGCACAAAGTGACTCCCCAAGGGCAAACAGAATTTTCTACCCAGATGCCTTGCGCTGATATTCCTTGATCTAACTTTGTTTCAATGAAAACCGCATCCAGTGCAATCACATAGGCACAGCAAAGAGGTTTCACACTAACATTGCTCTTACTGCCTAACTATAAAGAAACAAAATTATTCCCTTTTTCCATCTTTCCTGCAAGCGTCCAATCTAAAAGCACCAGAAGTCCGTGGGAAGGATTTCCATAAACTTCAGCAAAAGTTGGGTTGTAATATTCCCAGAAACCAGAATATATCAATTATTTATGAACCATTTTCTTATGATAGATAACGAAACTGCAAATTCCTGAGTGTATGTTAGAACTGCCCACCAGCCATACAAGGCTTACAGCTGTAAAGCTGCAGCAACTCCTTTATCTACCTTAGCTGAAGCTGAGATTGTTGTCTGGGGGTAAATAAGGTCTGTATTGTCTTTAGCTATTACAGCTTCAAAAATTACATCTACTTTTCCCTTTCTTTCTTCCATAAACAAGAAAACTGTTGCTCTGTAATAGGCTTTCCAACAAATAATGAGATCAAAGTAAAATGAAAGTTAAATATCGTTCAAATCCCGAGGCACCTTTATTTGAATGTTCCCAGTGCTATTAATGTGAAAATACCTTGGAGTGAAATAATGGCAGCTTATCTGAGATCAACAGATTTTTTCCCCCCTTGCTTGATGCACTTGGAAGAGGATTGAGCAAAAGCAAAGGAGAATATAAAGACCAGGTCCTGGTAACTGCTGACCTAAGAGGCAGGTACAGCTGATGCAAAGGTCTCCAAAAATGATGCCTAACTCAGAGGGCAGAAAACATCTGTCTCCTTTAAAATCTCCAAACTGTGAGTGGGGATGGGGAAAAAAAAACAAAGAAACAGTAAACCAAAATCCATTTATACCTAAGATAGAGATGGGAGATATTTGCAAGGCCACTTCTGCCTGATTTGGAAAAGAGAAATGAAT
>NW_010578617.1:195453-242236 GCF_000705375.1 Tinamus guttatus
TTCAGCAGGCTGGCAGCATCGCCTGGAAAGAGATTTTCCTCCTCTCCCCGGTTCAAGTTGTCCAAGGGGGTGTAGTAATTAAACATTAATTGAACCAGAGGTGGGAGATGGGGCAAACATGAGCAAAGTGGTTTGTGAAGGCTTTAGCCAGCAACGGCAAGCGCATGCGGGAGGAGACCCGGCATCACCTCCCTGTGCCACCGCACTCGGGGCCGCAGCTGCAGAAATCCCATCAGAGGCCAGCACGAACACAGGCATTGCCACCTGGCAGCGGGAAGAGGCTGCGGAGCCGGAATTGCCCCAAGGAAGGAGGGATTCTTGCTTTAAAAGGCTCCCCAGCTTGTGGACAGAGGTTGCTTGCTGGCTTCTGCACAGCCCAGTGCCTGCCTGCTCCCTGCAGCGCTGCTCTCTGCTTCTGCAATGGCCCGAGGAATCCGAAACAGAGTCCTCGCCACAGCGAAATCCTGCAGCTGTGTAACTGCAAGGTATTTGTTTGCAAAGCTGCTTAGGAGTGGAAGTCAAAAAATAAATAAAGAGGGATAAAAAACAGCTCTAGCTGGCTGCAACTTTCAAGTACTGTAAATATATATGAGTCCTCAAGAGTGGTCAGCTCTGGGAAAAGAGGTGTTTTTCTTCCAAGATGGAGTGCTGTGTCTGTGCCCGGAGAGATTTGAATGTCCCATAAAACTCCCCACTTTTAACTGCATGCAAGGAAATACTTTGGAGCTCACAGAGGGCTGGCTGTAGATACACAGCAAGGCAAAATAAGGCAAGGCAGAGCCTGGTTCACTGTCAGGGATTCATTAGGTGGGTAGAGGATTCACTATCGTGTTCCATCGCTTGGGTCGAAAGACACTGGAGACAATCAGCCCATATTTTAGTACTTTGTTTTTTACTTCATTTCTTATTTAGGCTTTTTTTACCCCAGCAAGTCCTGGAAAGAGTTTGTGGGAGCTGCTTGGATGCCTCCCTTCTTCCAGGGCAAGGGAGGAAAGCTTTTGGTGGGGAGTCCTGGTTTTATCTGCATTTTTTTTTTTTACATTTGCAACGTGGGAGTCTTGCTAGAAGGAGATTTGAGCATGCAAAATCAGGTGACGGTCCTTTCGCCAAAGGATTTGCCCTCAGCTTGAGAGCAGGGACTGCAGAGGAGGGCAAACGCACAGGAGGATGTTTGTCCTCGAAGCAGCCGAGCATCAGGCCATTATTGGTTATATAGTTACATACCACTGTTTGTCAGGGACTTATCTGATCTTCAGAAAACCAGAGCTGAGAGTATCTGGCTATCAGCTGTGTTGCTTTTAACACATGGCTTTTCATCCTAAAAAGTCAAAGCAATGCTTTTCCAGCAGCATGAAAACTTGTGGGCTTGTAATGACAGGAGCTCTCTGCCCTTACCACAGCACTCACTGTAGAGAGAATATAATGTGCAAGAAGTTAAAAATGCAATAATAAAGTTGATTTTACTTCTGTAGAGTTTGGAGATGGAGCTGAACCAATTCAGGGGATGTTTAGCTGTACCAAGGGTTATTTATGAAGTCTGTGAATGAATGAAATATCCCCTGCATTAATCCTTTCTGAGAATACAAGGCTTTCCTTATGTCTTTTAAAACTTATAATACAAAACAGAAGCCATAGAAAAATATACAGACAAGCATAATTATGATTTTTTTCCCTAGACGCATCCCTGCAGCATCAGTATCTCCAAATTTATATCATAGCTCTACTGCCATCAAGTGATAGAAAGATTTTTAGTGAAGATATCCCAAAAATAAGAAAAAAAAAGGAGTCCATGTGGTGTAAGTCACAGAAGCTCCAGAGCTCTTGTGCTGAACGGAGGCGTATTTGACATTCTCCCAGCCTCCTCCTCATGAATGGTAACTATGGTTACTCCTGGCAAGCGGGAAAGCTCTTGGTGAACTTCACAACCAGCAAAGGCGAGAAGGCTCCTTGCAGTACACGCCAAGATTTAACTACTGCTTGTTGGCAACACGGATGAAGAAAGCTCCCATGCACAACCTTCCTTCCCTCCTGCTTTGCATCGCATGCAGCCCACAGCAGGACCCAGCTCCTCGCTTAGCAGCGAAGCCATGAGCGCTCGGAGTCATCTCTCAGCCATCTTCCTTCTCCTGATCACATGTTATTCCAAAACATGGGCTATTTCAGCAGAAAGGAGAAGAAAAGACAATGAAGAGGTCAATAACTTCATCCAACAGCCTTTCAGCCCAGGACAGGTCCCCGACAAAGAACAGTGTCGTGACAGCCTGTGATCCCTGCTAGGGACTGTGTCAAGACATGCCCTGCTGGGGAACCTCCTGCGCCCAGGACTGTTCTCAAGAGAGGTCACTACAAGGGCTAACAGCTTCTGGGGACCAATCTCACAGGGACGGGGTCCCTCTTGCAGGTTCTTCCATACTTGGCACTTTTCCATCCCTCTCTGCCCTCTGCAACCTCTGGTCACAACAGCTGTCCCCAAAGCTACCTGACATGAGACTCCAAGGGTGACTTGGCTCTCTGATTTTAACTGACAGGTCTATTACACTGACCCTGTAGGATCGAAACTGGGAAATCTGTGGCCTCCGACAAAGGAGGAGGCAGCCAACGGTGACTGTGCTGGCTTTGGAGAAGCTGTAGGAGAAGGAGTTGAGTCTAAAGAGCTGCTCATGATCAACACCTGTGACCCTGGCACATGCAAGGAGGGAGCTACGCAAGGCTCGTCCTCTCCACCGTACGCGCAGTCGAAAGCCAGGTCAAAGCGATGGGGTGGCAGTTCACGGAGCCACAAAGCTTGCGTTCAAAATTTTAAACACCATGTGGCCTTATAGGCTTTAAGACCAGGTGATTCAGTTCTTTCATTGCACAGATGAGGAGTTTCAGCCTGGAGACAGGATTCCCTGTAGAAGAGTAAGCTCTTTTAGCCAACCAGGGGGAAATTATGGGGAGAAAGGAATAGCTCTTTCAAGGGCACTTAGGCACTTAATGCAGGAAGAGGAGCAGCAGGGAGCCCTGCCTAAAGCTGGGATCATCCCTTCAGGCAAAAGGACATGGAAATGGTTGGATCTCTCTTTTCCTCCTGGCAGGAGAAAGCAGCGTTCTGCCTACTGTATCCCACACAGATGCCCTGCTACCGAGGCAATGAGACACTGACCCACAGTTCCTCTCATCCTTTTTTTTTTAATCAAAACAATTGCAGTTTGCACAAAATCCTTAATTATAAACTGTCATTGCCATTTTTCACTTGAATGTTATGAAGAGAAATAGGTTAAATATGGCAACGCATTCTGATACCCTAGAGGAAGGCTTCCCAGATCCTTTGGCAAATGCCTTTTCCTTGTATAAATGTTTTGTATGTCCAACACCACTGGAGCAGGAAAGAAATTGGTTCATCCTAGTCCAGAGCAGGCACTCAGACGTATTAGGATCCTGCAGTAACCGACCTGGCTTCAGCACCACAAAATGCTCAGGATTATGTTCTGTGTTTGTAAGGCACCGTGAAAGCACAGTGTGAGCAGTCAGCCAGACTGCACGCCAGAAATAAATCAGAAAAAGCTCTAATGGCCGGGAATCCCTTGGGTGATCAGTGGCAAAAATAATATTTCCCATCCAGCAGAATTCCCCTCCAACAAAGCAAAGATTCCTGAAGCCAAAGCAGATCTGATGAGACCTGACCTAACCACTTGTGGGGACATAAAGAGGGGATGAAAAAAGTCCTAATAACACGGAAAGGCTAATGATGGACTCCGGATATTTGTTCCAATTGCCCTGAATTTTGCTTGGAACACAGCATCATCCAAAGAGACGTTTATGGACTAAGGCAGTTGAATTTCAGGTCTGCCTGTCATGTCTCGATCAAAATAGATGGAGAAGGGAAGCAATGTGAACAAAGGATAAAAAAGAAGGATGGTGACAGCACAAAGCAGCAAACAAGACTGTTATTTCACACTTTTTTTCTATTGTTTTTTTTCTGTGAGCTCCTGTCACAAAGAAACAGGATACTTCATGGATTCAGAGCAAATGTCTGAGCTACCAGGGGCAAGATGTATTCAAAGATTTAGATTTTTTTTTATTTTTATGTGTGCATGTAAACACACAATATCTATGAATATACAAAAATCTGCCAGTTTGTACATATGCATAAATAAAAATCAAAGAAAGCTCTCAACAAGGAAAAATATGAATAAATATCTTATTTTTAGATAATTTTCTTTTAACAGGCAGTGACTCCTAGGAGGCCATTTCCATGCCAGCAGTGCAGCCTTTTCTTTGGAGTGCAGCAAGTTACACAGGAGAATAGAAGTTCAATTAAAAGGCTGTTTGCGTGTGACTGATAATGGCTTTGACATTTGCAGTCTCCTGACAACAACGTTGGAGCAAGAGGAGGGGGAAAGGAAATCAAAGAACAAGTTCTTTGCAAAGGACTGAAAACATCCTTCAATGAGGAGATGGAAATGCCCAAGGTTTTGTGCTTGTGATGGCAGAAACAGCACTGCCCTCCACGCAATATTTTGCCAAATGGTGATGCTTGCCAAGGAGCCGTGTTGTCCTGACTGGATAAAATCAGCAGCTTTGAGGGACCCCAGGTGGAAGGTGGGTCCTGTCACTTACAGAAGCATTCATGTAATCTGAGGACGATCCAGGAGGTATATGCTCTGCAGACCAGACCGATGCTCCTAGATAAGGCACATAGTGAATAAAAGCTTTCTCATCCAAAGCTTTTGATGGAGGCATCCAGGGCAAAAAAAAAAGGTCATTTGCTCTCTTCTGTAAGGTTGCAGGTATATTTTCAGACCTGAGTAAGACTAAGGAGAGTTCAGTGTCACTGCTTGCTTGGGATGAAAGCAACGCTTCTCTTTGGATCTGGCTGCCCTCTCTCTTCTGCAAACGTCTTGAAGGAAAATGTGTGTATTTGCCAGAAAAACTCCAAGACCCAGTCACCAGCCTTTTAGAAAAATTGAACTTTTAGTGACTCCTCTGCACATCCTTACAAATGGTTCACATGAAACACACTGCTATTTGCACTAACAACTTTAGGGAGAGGAGAGAAAAGACAGCTTAATTTCAAAATTCAGCTTAATGAATCAGAAGCAATCAAAATGAGAGCTCCTTCCCTATTCAGCCTCCTAAGCCAACATGAACTAATTACTCCAGCTGGTAGCCCCTGAGATAGCCACAGAACAGTAATGGGAAATTGTGTGGGAAGGTTGATTACATGACCTGTTAAAGCACAGATAGACATCCTAAGGCATCATGTCACTGGTCTAGCTGGTGTGACATGACTGCTGTAATAAAATCAAGTCCAGGTCACTCCAGAGGTAGGTACAAGCACATGCACTAGGACATGTGCTGTTCCCTGGGAACGTCTCACCTTGTTTCACAATATTTGGAGGTTCTGCATTAGCATATTTATATATCCCTCTCCACCCCTGAGACCATGAGCACTCATGGCACCTCTGGAGATCCTCTAGTCCAACCCCCTTGATCGAGCAGGGTGACCTGCAGCACAGTGCCCAGGACTGCCCGAGCTCATGTCCTGAGCTTGCCTATAAGGACATTACAGGAGACAGTGTCAAAATCCTTAAGCATACTTCTGCTCACAAGAGCCCCACAAGGTGGAAAAACTCACCCCTTTTCACAATGGGGAGCCGAAGCAGAGAAGAAGCCGAAAAGACTTACCACAGTAAAGAGGAGACTCTATTATCAGTCTCCCAGGCCATATGTTAGCAGGGGACTATGCTCACATTGCGGTTTATGCAGGCAGGCAGCAGGGTTTATATCGCCTTTGAACGTTTATGAGAGCTCCTGGCTCCTAATGGGATGTTTCCCTTGAGTGTGATGTGGCTAAAAGCGAGGAGAAAAGACCTGCTGCTTGAATGTGTTGCAGAATTTTGCCTTTAGCTCAAGAGCTAGAGGATGATGTTTTCAGAGCTGAAGAACCAGGCTTTTGGTCTCAGATCCCCAAAACAGCATTCATGATTATTGCTGTTTATAGCTCATTAATTCGTTACTCCAGGCCTGCATGGAGGGTACTTTTCCATGTCTGTCTTTCGTATAACATCTTACAACTTGACAGAATAGAGTAATTTTGAAAGAGAAAGTACAACTATCTACTTGGCAGCATTTTTTAGTCAGAAGTTGGATTTTACATCATCAAAACTTGATCATATGTTTATGCACATGCAAAACTTGCATGAACCTACATGCATGTATCAGTCTCCCACAACACTGTGCTTTGCTACTTGCTCTTAAGCCATCAGGTGCAATTCCTCAAATTACTAACAGAGAAAGAAGGATTTGAACACAACCCTAGCTCATCCTGATGACAGAGCAGTGCTGCTCTGACTTCTCATGCTTGTTCTCAATCTCTGTGACATACAAGGTTGTGTGGAAGACACTTGAGGATCTAGGCAGACTGAAAATGGGAGTCCTTCTACACATAAGCATGGTTTGCCTCTGCCACCATTGAAAACTGTTTATTCAGGGTTACTGAGGAGAGCACCTGCTGGGATTAAGTGTTCCCCTGTGCCTTTATGAACCTATGCTTCTAAAAGGCTGCTAAGAAGGAACTCCTACTTTCCCAAGAAAAGTGAGAGATGTGCTTTCAGAACGTTTCAGATTCCTGTGGAGTCTGGAGGAACAAATGTGCTGACTTACCATCCCATGTACCTATCCAGAGGTTTGTCTTATATAAGGTAATAGCACGAAGTCAAAACAAAATGAGATGAGTTTAGCTTAGTAATAAAATGAAACGTCATGGAGAGCATAAAAGAGGACTTTAGACAGCTGCAAGAAAACCACAGGCAGTTTCAAACTCCTTGTGACAAATATGTAGATTTCAAAAAAAAAAAAAAGACAAATAATATTTTTTTCATGAGAAAAAAAATAGTATAAGGTAGAAATTAGGAGGGCTAAGGTTGTGTCACATCAGTCTGCATCACTAGTCCATCAAGTCAGGACTTTGCCTCCAGAAGTGGTCAGCACGGTATATTTCTGCAGCAAGAAGAAAAAACGAAACCCATGCACAATTCATTTGGCTATGCTGAAATGCCATAATTGGAAGGAAAGCTATGCAGGGGCATATAGATTCTGCTTGAGAGACAGCAACAGAGCAAGATGGAAATATATTTCAGGTCCAATTTGCTAAAGTGGATGGGGAGGGTGAAAGTTGGATGCAGGAGCCTTCAGCTCCGTATTGTCCTGTCCAAGTCCCTCTTCTGTGAGCGTAGCACCACAGCGAACTAAGATGTTGGGAAGATGTTGGCCCCTGCAGATATCAGATGAAGCAGCTCACTAAAATATTACTGATTCCTATTGCAACATAATCGCCTGGAGAAAAACTTCCACTGGGCTCCATCACAAGCTAATGCAACTATGAACCCAAAACTTGCTTTGCAGCTATGTTTAGGTTCCAAAAATTTAGATCCCCCCAGATTTCTACTTTTTGTCTAGACTCAGCTTTAGGACCTCTAGAATGCACCTGTCTTGAACCACAGCTCTAGAAACCTCGATTTTCTCCCTTCAAACCCCAGGTCCACTCCCTGGAAAGGCAGCTTGAGCATGACTACAGAGCATGCCTTTGGGGAGCTCCAGCGTACCATCAGTCACACTTCATTTTTGTGTAGAGATAGCTCACAGACAAATCCCAGACAATCCAGCAAAACACAGTATTTGGCACACTGAGTAAAGCACCACTATAATTTATGTAAGTGAGGCTGGAAAGATGTTGACTTCCCCTATTATCCCAGGGAAACGGTTCCTAAGCCAGACAGAATCCTGATGTAGAAATGAGGGATGGAGGGCAGGAAGAGAGAAAGAGAGCACATGGCCATGCAGTCGGTGCTCTGTAAAGTGACCCAGAACACAACTGCGGCACCAGAAAGAGATAACGGGGGCTGTAATCACCTTATTTGTCTCCCTTCGTACAAACCTCTTTTCGCAACCTGCCAAGTCAAACATTTATTAGAATAAAAAGCACAAAATGCCTGGGCAGGCTTTTACAAAACCAGTTAGTGATTTTCTGCAGGCTTCTGTTGGGTTCATATGCACACAACAGGATTCTCAAGGAAAAAGAAAGATAAACAGAAATGGAAAATTCAGAAGTGGGAAACTGGAAAGCCATAATTGCAGTAAACCTATGTACACCACAAAAAGTCTTAAAAAGTCTTCTCACAGAAAAAAACATGTCTATGTACACCACAAAAAGTCTTCTCACAGAAAAAAACATGGCATATTTTTTTAAAAGGCAAAATCTGTTTATGAATAAATAAATAAACTCAGGGTAAATTTCTGAAAAAAAAAAATCACAGTTGCTTAATGTTATTAATGGCTGCATTTGCCCAACCTTTTAAAATTTAACTACAGCTCCATCCATATTAGATGACCTCTTGCAGTTAGCATGCAGAAATTTCTTCAAATCCTCACCAGGCCACTTTCAATAATTTCTAACATTAACCATTTGAGGCATTTCTACTTCCCTGCTATGCTTCCTGCCAGTTTTGAGAAATCATTTTCATTCTTTCCTCTTTCCTCAGGAATTATTTCACAGCAAAGAAAAAACTAAAAGAGAGCAAAAATTCTATAAGTTATCATCTTTTAAAACATACTCTTAAAACTGCAGTAACATCACTCTTGGGCATTTCTTGGAAAATTGATGACCACTTGTCTTACTGCCCTGCAGTCTTGCTTCAGGCCATAAACACTCACAGCCAGTCCATAATCCCTAGGAAAGGCTCTGGGCCTTATCACTGTTATATACACTTTAAAAAAAATAGATGTTAGTACAGCACTCCCTGCAGACCCTGGTTGGACAGTGGCATTTTGCTGGATCTTCTCCCCATCCCTGTCAAACCGGTGGGCCCCCAACCAGACATGGTTTTCAGAGAGCAACCTCACCAGCACTAACCACAGAGGAAGAACAGCTCCCTACGCTGCTCTGGCCATGCTCCTCCTAACACAGCCCAGGGCACCGTTTACCACAGCAAGAGCCTGGTTCTGGCTCTTATTTAACCTACCACCCACCGTTGCCCACAGGTCCTTCCCAGCAGGGCTGCATTTCAGACTTTGGGCTCCTAGCCTCATTCAATGCCTGGGGCTTCTCCATTCTCCACACAGATCTTTGCATCTCCCTTGCCAAACAGGTTTCTGTGAGCCCCATCTTCAAGTTTATCTCTCTCCAATGGCTGCTCTGCCATCTGTCATGTCAGACATTCTCCCTAGTTTAGTATCATCCACAGAATGCTTTTTTTTTGCTATTTTTTTCAAATGTTGGTTTTAGTAAGATAGTTGGAGTGAATACACCATTTAATTGTCACTCCTGGTGTGCTTGTTCATGGTAGCTAGTTTGCATAAATTAGAGTCTCCTGCTCTCCTCGCTGCGCTGCCTGCTGACCCCATCCTGCTGCTGAATTAGGTCTACCTTAATGGGTTTTTTCAGAGCATTTCAATGCTACAATGTAAAGCTTCATTTCCTAGGGATTTCTGCAATGAAAGCATCTCAGCACCCAACAGCCTGAGACATCTGTGGAGACTGAGCTATCCCACAAGCTTTCGGTGCTGTAAAAATTGATGTTGTGCTGGCTGAGAGCAGCCACGGGTTTGTGCAGTGGAGATGTCTCTACTGAGAAAAACAAGAAGTTTGTGCAACTTTCATCACAAGTCTTGGTATTAGTTTCAAGGATGGTGGTGCTTCCTTGCTTTAAAGTCAGCACCCGTGTCCTGCTGGTGTCTTTTCTTAAATGTCTGTCAAGCTCCTGAGCAAGCAAACCATTTTGTCTCCTTTGCCTGCTGGCAGCAAGAACTTCTTTCCTTCCTTTTCGCTTTTTGCAGTACAAACTCTGTTTTTCACAAAAACATTTCACTCCATATTTCCTTACCACGTAACACCTCTCTTTGGGAAAGAGATTATCTTCCCCTCCAGAAATAGAGCACTGGCCTGAATAAGTTACTCCAGTGTTATAAACAGGAAAATACTCCCCTTTCCTCTGTCTCTTGAAGTCAGATGCAGCCCCCTCCTCTTCTTCCCTTCTTGTACCTTTAAATTCAGCTCTAAGCAGCTTAAAAGAAGAGCTGCTCCTAATCCAGTTCCAGCAGGGAGTATACTCTCAAAAAAAAATTAAATAAAAACTAGAAACAGGTTCAAAAGTGCTATGTTGGGAAAACTGCCAAAACGATGTGAATGATACATAAAAGATAAAACATCCAACAAAATCTGCCAGTGCAGAAGCAAATGCTTCAAAGAAGAGGCATCAGAGTCCAATTACCTACACAGTAGGTGTCACGGTTTAATAATGTAGAAAGGAGAACAGGGAAACATCAACTTTTCAGCCACCCATGGCTGCACACGGGTGCTAACTGTGAGGGCGTCACTGCAGATGGTGGTGGCTACTTCATTTGCTTTATCCTGTCTTCCCGTGGTCACCATGAAACCACTACCGGCACCAGTGAGCCCGGCTACAGCAGCAGCTCTCCTCAAAGCCATGTGTCCCTTTATCCCAAAGCCTGCCCAACATCTCACCACTTTCTGCTTGAAGCATCTTTTTGTTTCCAAATACATTTTCTGATATGTTTTCCACCCATATCAGAACTCTACTGTCCTGATCTTCCTTGCCTAAAAGATGGGTGAAACTCTCCCAACTTCAGACCAAGCTATAGATTTTTCCTTTCATCTTCATTCTCTCCACCAGTGATGTTTACCTGGGTTATCTCCTTTCTCACTGTCCTCTCTTCATACTCCACTGCTCTAAGAACTTTGATACAATCTTTTCTTTCAGTTGCATCTTTCAACTCTCTTTCTCCTTGTGACGTAGAATCAGGTGGGAAAACACTGCTGGATGCAGAATTTGCACAAACCTAGCTGCACAAGCTGCACAAGCTAAGCCAAGCTCCAAAGTAGGCTTTGGGGCCCTAAGTAAGCCCCAAATACACTATTTAAACTATTTTCACAATTTATATGGAGTTTCAACATTGCTTGCTTGCCTACTGAGGCAGTTTTCATCTCAGGTGGAGAACTTAATACCTTATGGGTTTTTAAAAAGTATTTAAAATAGTCCACTCGTCTGCCTTTTCTGATTGAGCCTGACCATTCCTTAAGCACAAGCTGTGTCACAAGGGCTTTATTGCAGTTCTGAAACCCTCGTTGAGTATTTTTAAGTAACAGAGAATAACAGCAAGTTTTGCAACTTAACAGTAATTGTCTAGAAAAAGAAATTTATCTTTTTTAGGTCTCATTCTAGTGGCTGCAGACAACAAAACTTTTTTGCTAATTTCCACATTCTCCTTGACCTGAATATGAGACATATGCAAGTCTTGTTTTATCTCTGAACAACAAACTTCTATAAAGAAAGGTCACTGACATTTAGTGGTGTTTCCAGATGATGACATCTCAGACTTCATGAAACTTGCATTAAAATGCTCTTTTTACTGATGAGCCGCTCATCTGCCTCTCTTTTTGAGTAAATATAAGAGTAAGCATAAAATACTTCTATTGACAGCTATAAAAAAAAGCAGAGGCCAAAATCTCTCACATTTCTGCCTTTGTCCACCCCAGGAATTACTGATTGAATGTCTCCTATTTTGAGCGAAAGCTGAAATATGGATTTTCCTTTCATCATCACCACTTGCACAGCTGCATCAGTCATTAAGCTGTCCTAAAGATCTGTTACCCTGGAACAAGATGCCAGGTATATATCGTATCCTGAGGTGAGTTGTGGCAAGACATAAATTGATCATGTGGCTCATGCCTTTGGAACCCAAATGAAAGAACATCAATTGTCATCAACTCCAGGAATATAAATAGAAAAGACCAAATCAATTCTAAGTGTGTTGTGGAATGAAAAGTTAAAAAAAATAACAAAAACAACACACACACACACACCAGATTGCAGGTTAGCTTGATCAGAGGCAAAAATTATACTTTTGAACACAGGCCGTAAAAAAGAGAGAAATTCTTCAGTCAAACATTCCATTCCCCCAAAATTTCAGGCAACTGAATGCTGGAATTGTATTCCCAGATGCATAGTCACATTCCCTCTGAATTACAGTTTTTATGTTAAATAAGAACTATACCAGCTCTTTTTATTTTTTTTCAGTAAGATGTAAGTTACAGTCTCAAGCAGCCATTTCAAGTGTGAGTTCATTCTTCTTTAATATGTGTGAATAGGACTGTATTTTATTATTCTACATGACACCTTACAGCACCATGTAACTCAGTTTCTCATGGAAATACCTTCTTTGAGATACCTTCACACCATGGACTTTTCTCGCTGTTATCTTGAAGGCTCAGAGCCATCCTGTGAATAACAAGTATGGCCAGGTCTTCCTTTTTCTCTGTTATTTTTAAGGGACAATTTCCAAGGCTGCAGCAAAAATTCTTGTTATTAGCTCCTGAGTGAACTATATGGCACTTTGTAGCACTGAATTTCATTCAACTGCTATTGCTCTCCTCCTCACTGTCATCCTGTTCCTCCCTCATGACACCTTGTCCTCCTCCTTTCTGACCCTCCTGCTTGCTTTATATGATCAGCCCATTTCACTGACATATTCTCTTTTGTCCCATTAGTTCTAGAAAAATGGATTAAAAGTTAAATACATTTGATCTAAAAATATGTCTTCATAGAGCTCCAGTAGTAACATCCCTCTTGGTCAATGGTTCTGTTTTCAGCCAAACACATTATTACTTCTCTTTTGTGAAGATCCTTATATACTGCATGATTCCTGTACTAATCCCCAACTTCTCCATGTGGTACTGTTTAGAATGTTCATTGAAGTGCAGAGAGATTAAAACTGTTATCATTTTAAATCCCAACAAAAAACCCTATTACTCTACAATAGAAGGTAAATTATATAGTAATTTGTAATACATTCCTGTTTTCATTTTGTTCCATTTATCTCCACGCTTTTACAGAATTTGATTAATCTCTCTGAAAATTTGAAGACTTCCCTACTATTACAGTCTGACTAGAAAGTCTGTATTTATTCAACCCAATTTTCTATTCATTGTTATTGTGTAAGGTTTGTTATTTGACAAATGTATAGCATTACCTGTGTTAGGCATATCATAGCCACGTAAATTCAGGTACCAGTTTTGTCTGAATTCTGGGATGGAGATTTACAAATCTCCTGATTTAATTGTATTAATCTTCTAGATCCACACTTACATACCTGATTAATGTGCTGTTATATAGAAGATCATACCAAATACCATGTGTGTTTAAGACCCAGAGAACTCCCATCATTTCCTGTGATATACCTAGAATATAGGTCCTATCATGTGAAGTCTAGAGAAAGACTCATTTCCGTCAAACACAGACATCTCGTGCCCTCTGAGATGCTCTTTAGTATCTCGGAAAGCATGGAACGGACAGATAGGACACAAGGCCCATAGGAGACTTTCCCATTTCTCCAGTTGCTGCAGAGCACATGGGGTACCTTGAAAGAGTTCAAGCACCGTTGTGCATCTATGCCAAAATTCACCCTTAATCTGTTGAGACTTGGAGAAGTGAAAATGAAATTCAGAGCTACTAACAGGGGAAAAGGGGATGAGAAACTTCAGAGCCACTGGTGTAAATTAACAAAGACCTAAAAAGCAGGAAGACTGCATTAAAAGAGTTCAGCTTTGAAATAGGGTAGGTGTTTCCCTGCAGTAAGCCTAACTGGGGAGGATGCTGCAGCCTTAACTGCTTCTGTGTTCATAAGCCGTATCTCTGGAAAAGGCAGGTTTCAACTTGCTTTGGGCAGCATGGTCTTACGCTAGTCCCTTCCAAGTTTGAAAATTGTGATCTTCTTTCTTCTGTTGCAGCAGGAAATTTATTGTCTGCATCCACAATATTGGTAAATAATAAGGCACAAGTTCTAAAAAAATCTGTACTCCCTGCTTTGGTTTCCTAACAGTTTATTTGCCAGCAGAGTCAAATGCTTCAGTTCAAGGTCACTTAGGAGAAGCAGGGTAGGATGCAAAGACTTGCAATACACAGTAAGCCAGATTATATGATCTAATCACCCGATTTGATCTTCTAGCCTCAAACTCCATGAAACCGTATGAAAATAACAGAAAAAGGACTTGCCAGTATGACTGTGAGCAAAAAGAAATGGTTCTCATTCAGTGCAGGTAATGATTTTGACATGGTCACTGAACTCTGGGCTTTGCAGAGGCCAAATGCTTAACAACCTGAAGAAGTTGAACAGCTTTTATCTGTGGAGGTGGGAGGGAAGGGAGCATTAAGTGCAAAATTGCCAGAAAAAGAAAGCCTGCTTGAATCAGCAACTCTTAGCTCTTCCACTGTGATTGTAATTGATTTCAAGTCACAATTTAACAAAAGAAAAACACCATGTCATGACCAAACTGCCATCTAAAGCTGGACTTTGCATAGAGTTTGGAGAAGTGTTGGCTTCAACTTCCTAGCACTGGGCTCTTCAGTGGAGGGAAAACAGTGGAAGAAAAATAACTACTTGGTTTAATAACAACTGTGCAACAAGAGATTATTAATTACAGCAGATATTACAAATTTGCTATCTCAATAGTACTTGTGAAAATAAATGAAATGGGAACATAATTGCTTTAGCTTTTCCATTATTTTAATTAATTTAGCTTTCATGTTCACTGATGCTATTGTCATGCTGCAATGCAATGTTTTGAACGTGCCCCTGCCCTGCTCCACTGGGGTAATGTCTCAGGAATGGAAGTCAAAACACTCTAAATTAATTTCTCTTTTCATCCTTTAAATAGAATGATGCTAATTTCCTTCAACATCATTATTATATAAAAAGCCACACCTTCAGCTCTATTTTGCTCTGGTACATTGATGTGAGAGATGGAAATCACAAGAATTGCCAGGATATGGGATGCAGCCCCATTTACTGATGAGACAGCCTTACTAGATCTTTCCTTACCAATGAAGGATAGTTTTCTAGAACTGTAACCAAAACAGTTTCCAGATAATTCCCGATTACCTCATAATTCCATCCTATCTTGTAGGAGCCTATACCACCCACCAATAAGCTGCTCTAGCAGAAAGCTCTTCCTGGACTGATCTATCACTGGACGTTATAAGAAATTTCTTACAAAAAAAAAGAGTGAAAAAAAAATCAGAGCTGCAAGCAGGAGCTGACATCAAGTATTCTTTTAAATAGTTAATTTCTGATACTTCACATTAAAGTAAGAAAAGCCTAAAAATAAAATTTCCAATGCTCAGATTTGTTTCTGTCCAAGGCTGTCATTGTTGGGTTGCTTTGCAGCTTTTTGCAATACTTCTCTTTTTGGTTTTTGTTTATTTGATGTTTTCATGTTTCCAGAAGATGAAATGGCTATTTTAAGTTCAGCTGCATCTCTGATGCTGGAACATGGAAGGTCAAACATCACAGAAAGGTATTCAGTTCAGGAGGTAAGGCTACCTGTTGGGAAGCTGTGGATCAAATATGCTTCATGCAAGTAACTTTTTGCAACAGGATACAATTTAGTCTTTATTTATTTTCATATTTCTTTATAGTTGCCATGAGAATATTTTAATAACCTCTGTAGAGTTTAAAATGACACAGGTAATTGCTTAAAGTAATTTTAGTGCTATTAAAGATAACAAACCTCTCTTGTAAAATAGTTTGCTAAGCAGTGATCAGCAGAAAAGGGGTAAAGATCTTTTCAGTGCAAATTTGACTTCTTTTTATAGCTGAGCTGAAGTGAGAATATAATTACATTATCTAGAAGAAGTGTGCAGATATTCAAACACCTACCATCTCAATCTTGCGTTGACTCATGCAGAAAATGCATCAGGTTTTTAACTAGCTCCGTTTCTACCATTCAGCACCGTCATGTGATCTCTGAACCCACCTCCAGGTTGTGCAGAAAATGTTTAAATTGCAACGTAATTCATCATAGCACATTTATACCTGAAACTGAATTCCTCCCAAATTACTTTGAAGACACTTAGAGGAACCAGTCAGTATAAATCTTGCACACCCTGCTTTCATTGTTTTTCTCCCTCGACCCTCATGACTATGTCTACAAAATCATTTCTTCCTTTTTGGCTCTACTTCATGAAAAAATGTGGCAGAAAAGCTTGAATCTTAGCAAAGTTCAAGACACTGAAAGAATAAGTCACATAAAAGCTTGAAGGTGCCACGTGAGCCATAATACAACTTGTTTCTCTAATACGCTATGTCCTACTAATGAGATGATGAGAATACTCATTCACTTGGGCCCCAAATACTGAGTAAATATGAAGAACTTATTTTTTTTCTCTTTCAGAGTTCTTAAGAGATACAAGTCACCAAAGTCCAGAACAATCTCACCTATTTTTAACCAGGTAAAAGTCAGACATGTTAACTAGGCGTGTAATTTAGAGGGCAATCCATATCTTAATAAAATAGCTGCAGCCAATTATTCTACAGAAATGCTGTTGTCTAGAAGGATCTTGGCCAATTTCTTGTACAGAAATGTGATTAGGTTAGCTGTTAGAAGATGTAATTGCAGTTCATATAGACAGATGTGACCAGCTGTGTACCATTATTTCACTGGAGATGCACAATCCTGTCCAGACCCTGCCACTTAATGCTAGGTTTATGTCTTTATGGCAACCTTCGGTCAGTGCAACACAGGCTAATTTCTGCTAAGTGTCTCTGCCATGTTTGTTGAGCCCTAAATCCAGAGGAAATCTTCTCAACTCCAAAGAATAGCTGAAACAAAATGGGTAACGGTTGCCAGAGGAGTTTAGCAAAAGAAAAATACAAGAGAAAAAGGCATCAGCTTGGCTAGAAATCCCATCACGTTATTGTGACTGCTAAACTTCTGCAATCCTTAGGATGGGCTTCCAGTGAAAAGTTCAGCCCACACAGGCTGCAATACTCGTTTCTTTTCAGATCAGATGGTCAGAAAAAGTTTCTTCCATTTTTTTCATATCATGAACCCTTTCTCAATGGAGAAATGTATTATTTCTCTGTAATGCAGACCAGAACAGCATTTCAAAGCCTGCTGATCATAGTTTATAACAAGAATTTATTTCTTTGTCTTTCCATGTGTTTTTTTCCTGATTTATTTGTTTTTACCTCTCTGGACAATGTCTCAGAGTAAAAGCAGCTCTCTTTCAAACACCCCAAAGGAAAGACTCCTTCCTTCCCATTCTCCTCATCTAGCAAAATCTTGGGTTTTGTGATTAATTTCTGAGAATTTAATGTTAAAGGCTGCATGATATGAGTAATAATGATGGATGCTTTCCAGCTACCGTTATGGATAGCCAAGCTTTATTTGTTTTCATTGACTAGCTGTAATGGCCCCTACCTATAGGGAACCACCATTTGGCATGTATTCACATATTTCTGAATTATCCTTGCCTTGAAGCTGAATTTATGGAGTAACCTCAGTTCACTGAATTAATTTCTAGTAATCACTGTGACTTGGGGAATTCTGCTTCCTTTTTGTATTTATTTTTAACACAAATATAACCCTTTTTTCAGTCTCTCCCCTCCCTCTGCCCCAGCTTTGGTCTGATCTGTTCTCTTTGAACTCAGTAGGTAAAAATCTTTTATTTTCCTTCTTATTTTGCTAAAAAAAAAAAGTAAGCATGGAACAATTGTCATACATAAGTATTTCTGACTTATACAACCACCACTAGGAAGGTCATGGAGGTATTTTGACAGAAGAAGGGAGGCAGAGGGGAAGAGGGGAGATAAATAAATTATGGTTTGCAAAATTCTTCTTTTATTCCTTTTAACAACAAAATTCTTGGCCCTAAGAAGAGCTGAATAAGACGTTAGTAATGACCAAGCACTTCTTCATTTTACATATTTGTACTGCTGCCAAAGCAAGCAGTCTGTGAAGAATTACTGGGTATTCTTCCTTCGTGCCTAAAGTAGCAAAGGTTACATTGCTGCAGAACAAACTGCTGGTAGACCAAGCTTAACATCCTCATTGCTCAGGCTCATTTGAGAAATAACAAAGCTGAGCTACAAAGCCTCTTCCTGGACATCAATGTATGGCAGGTGATCTGACCAACTGGTACCTCCTGGGTTCTTCCAAATGTGGACATGCTCTCCAAAAGAATATCTTCTCTTGGAGGAATTTAGGAAAAGCGTTTCCCATCAGAAGTGTTTTCCAGGGAGACAAAACAGAGTACATCATAGGCTTAAATCATAAATAGTCCCCAGAACAGGAAAAAGACTTGTTAGAAATAGAGCTTTGAGAGGGATACACCTAGACCTAAATGTGTCCTAGGCATATAGTCTCCTCAAAGAGATCAAAGAGACCAAAAAGGCTTTTAAACACAAATGGCTATGTTTTAATAGAAAGAAAGCTAGAAAAGTTAACTTCCAAAACAGGTGAGGTCAGTCAGAATGGAAATACATGGAGACATGTAGTGCTTGCTCCCTACCTCCTGTTACCAAGTTATCAGGGTTGCTTGGGGATCCTGGCCAAGCAGCTCTGTGCTTCATCACCACAGTGTGGAGCAGGCAAGACCTGCCATTTCCATCACACTCCTGATCACCTTGGTCCCAGAGTCAGGGGAGACCTGGCATATCTAACCCAGCACTGGTGTAGTAGTACTGGGAGCTCTCTTCCTAACGGTGATGGGGAGCAGAGAGGGCAAGCTTGCTTCATGTAACTTCATCCTGCGACCTGTCTCTCAGTCTCACGGAAGGTTTGGTTCTATTTCCATTCTCATTCCTCTCCTCTGGTCTTCTTGGGACAGGTGATTACCACCATTTGTCTGTAGAAATAGGAAAATCATTGATGACTTGGAGAAAGTTAATTCTGATTACATGAAGATCAAGGCTATTTTTGATCATCTGCACAGGTAAATGAGCCATGCTTCAATACGTTTTATGCAGATCCACTATTTTTTCATCTATTTCTTCTTCAGTCCTAATACACTCCTTGTTCTATAATAAAAATGCATCCTCAGGTATTGCAAAACAGGCATCATTTCCAGCTTTGCACCAGCCATGGTGCACGTTACAAAGGAGCAACTCTAAACTCTCCAGCCATCTTGGGATTCCCCTGCCTCTATGAGTTGTCTTTAGAAAAGCCACAATCTCACTAGTAGGAGAGAGACTACATCCTACCCAAATAGCTTACATTTCCAAATTGTGTTGCAATTTTACTTTTTCACTTTTACTTTTTAATTTTTTTTTCTTTTAAATTTCTGCTGAAAAAGAATATCCAAGCTGAGTGGTGCAGCACTATAATCAGTGGATAATAACTTGTACTTTATAGCCACATGAAAGCACTGGTAATTGTCTTCTACTTGCTCTGGAAATAAGACATGGAAACAATAACATCAGGAGGTAAGACTGTAAAGTATCAATATATTTTTTTTCCTATGCTCGGAGATTTTAGTTCAGACCTGGCAGTCGTCATTGACTTACATGTCACTTCAGCAAGCATTCTGGTGTCATTTGCAGGGACATGCAGCCATTTATGAACAATTACACCACGGTGTAATTTACAGCATTAGCCTGGCATACTCAGCATGGAACAGGATACACACAGCGTCAGGGATAGCACAGAGAGAAGAAAATAAAAAAATATGACACTGCCAGCGTGGACTCCCTACCAAGTCTGTAGCTGAGAAGCTGGGCGTGCAAGCCACAAGAGATCTGCTCCCACAGCGGGGAAGGCTGTCCTTGCCTGAGAAGTTCATTATTACTTCTGGCAGTCAGATTAACTCTGGGCGTATTTTCTTTGGAAAGCAAAACTTCAGCGCTCATGAAACTATAGTAAGTTTATTGACATTTAAGTTCTTTATCCATTAAGTTTTTCCACCAAAAGCTGTTATGATGATGGCTGTCATTATTAGTATTATTATTATTTGTCATCCCAGAAGCAGCAGTTTAGTAGCACTCAGGTGCCCAGTCAATTGTACCGGAGTGTTTAGCCCTAACTTACATCGATCCTTCAGCAACAAGTCTCAGATCAAAACCCTCTTCTGAGATTTTAGTTTGTGAATCTCAACAGCGGAAAAGAGTGATGGACTTTGTTAGATCATTCTTCCACAGGGAAATGTCACCCCAGCATCTGTGAAGGATGAAAACCCGCAGCACATAGACAGGCCCCCATCACTCAGGTCAGAAAATCCATTTCTCTTAACAGACTGCTTTGTAAGTGGCTGAGGCACTGACCATATATTCCTCAGTTTCCTTAATATTAATTTTAAAGCCAAACCTGCCTGCACAGTGTTCCATTTCTATTTTGCTCTCTATTCATAAATGAGGAAAGAAACTCTTCACACTATTGAAACCATTTGATCAAGACTATGAAGAAGGATTACAAGATGCCATTTTCCTCATTTCTAATTCCATATTTAGAGTAGGTTACAAACAAAAGTTATAGAGCATTAAGTACTTCACTCCTCACCACTCAAAAGAGAAATAAAGGTTAATATTATTGTATGGTCCTTTTTGCTACAAATGAGCCAATGCAAATGGAGAAGGCTCTTTTTTGCTTGCTTTGAAATCTATGACATAAACTATAAATAGGTGACCACAGAAATGAATAAAAAACTCCTGCCATGCACAGGAAAAAATAATCCATTTTCTTTTTGACAGACCTTTAATGAGATATATTTCATTAAAGCAGTAAAGCTTATTGTCTGCAAATGTTTTAAAGTAAAATACATCAGAATTAAAATTAATTCTTCATTAATCTTGATGAAGATTCTGTCCTTGAGCTATAAATCCAGGGCATTCCTTTTCCAGATTGCCAAACCCAGGATGCCTTGAATGAATAAGAATGAAATAAGTAGCTAGTACTGTCAAGTAAGAGTGATTGTGGTAGCAGAAGAACTAAGGCAGGGATGTGCCTAAAGTCAATAGCTAGCATCCAACATTAACCCCAAGACCATCTCTTAACCATCTAAAGAATAGACATGCAGACAAAGATGGTCACCTCAGCTATTTACTGTTAACAGAAGAGAAAGGTATTTCCAGTTTCCAAAGGTAACCCAGTTAGTTCATACTCCAGCCAGGCTAAGTATCTTAGGAAGATATCTTCCATTATTCTAGAAAAAGACAGGGGACTGGAGGCCTAATTCTTAAATAGATAAAGTTAAATGAGATCTATCCCAGCCCAATATGCACCTCTGGACTCTTTAGTGAAGGAGAGTTCCTGTCTCCTAACTTCAGAGAGGCATGCACATATTTCTGGGTAGAGTAAAGCTATGGTATGTAACTGGTCATTCTTGTTCAAGACAGTGACATAAAACTGGGAAAAGTAGAAAACCATTCTGAGGGTGAGATGGGAAGGGAGAAGATGTTCTCTGAAATGAGTCTTGCCCAGCCTCTGGCAAAGAGAGCTGAGGGGTATCCAGTTCATCTTGGTTTGTACAACAGAGAGAGAGAGAGAGAGAGAGAAAGTGCTTTAAGGCTGAAGGAAAACACTGACAAAAAGTGGGGTAAAATTGGCCATTAATATATTTAAACTGTCAATTAGAATCAAGTTCCCTTAAATCAGCTCCCAGTTGGATCTGAAATAAAAGAGGAAAATTTGACTGCTGAAGATGAATCTTCATTCTGTCTGGAAAGGAGGATGTGAGGCCCTGCCTTTGATTGCAGGCAGCACGACACGCTGACCCAGGAGACCCCTTCCAATCTTACGTCGCTGTGTTCTCAAACACTAGCATTGCTTTCAGGATTACAAGAGGAAATTGAGGGCACTCTGCATTGACCAGTCCTAGATCCAAAGGCAACAAGTTTCTTTAAGACTTGAATTTGCTTTTCTTGATTGCTGGAGATGAATCTGTTGGCTCAACAGAATCAAGGAAGAGCCAGGTGGGCACAGCTTTCCCTGGCCCTACTCATTTCTTCAGAAATAATTTCTCAGAAAATACATTTTCTCCTCACCATGGGCTCCCAGCAAAGTCCTGGATTAGCCATTTTACTTTTTTCACCTGCTAGTGCAAACACATTTTAGCTGATAATGACTCAGGCTGCAGTGGCTCCCTTTGAAGGGATTACGAGGACAGCAAAGGAGGCTGATAAAAACTGTGACAATTCCCTTTTCCCCCAGCTGATTTGGAATCACGAATGCTAACGTTAAAAAGTACAAATAGCTCTGCATGCAATTTTAATATGATTATCATAGGAGAGAAAGAAAGACCATCTGTGGAAGCTAAAAAATCTTAATGGGAGATTTAATTGACTACATTTATCTGAGGGGAGATACATGTGTCTCCAGACCTCCAGACCAATAAGGTAGACACCTCTGCTGTGTTAGAATTAATGGTTTGCTCGATGGAGGACGCAGTATACCTGAGAGATGGCAGCTGTCATATCCTGTTCTGAATAGAAAAAAAAAAAGAGCAAAGTTATAAATCACCTTTATCACCAAGATGACGATTAAGGACAGAATGTAGCATTTTAACACCAGAAATGAATGACTGCTGCAGAACTCAGAGGCCTCAGACCATAAAACAAATATCTGTGATTAAGCTGATCAAAAGTCTTTAACTTATCCAGGGCCATAAGGACCAAATTAAGCCCCAAACCATTTAGGAAATGGCTTTCATAACATTTCTTGTTATGAGCATCTTGGCAGATGTTCAGGAAGTTCATTAGGAAACAGGAGCCACAAATCCACTTTATTAAGTGCAAAAAGATCAGGTTGCTCTGAATTTAGTATGTCGGAGAGAAAGTCATCAGAAGAGAGGGCCGTGGGTTTAACTGAGTATAATCCACCCAGACACACCATTTTTGCCCAGGAGTCATTTCAGCATTTATGTGCCCCCTTCTACATGGCTGCTTAGCTTTTTGGGGACTTCCTTTTCCTTTCGGCTACTTGTAAGGATTTCCTCACTCACCAGTAAGAGTACGCAAGGATGAAACACCATGTCTCAAAATGTCAGTTCTTCTGAGGGGTGTCAATTTCTATGAGACACTTTTTTTACAAAATTTTCAAATAATCTCCCAAATTTTCTGATTTGAACTGACTTTCTCTTTAGAAACCTATGTTCACTCTAATTGCCCAAGATAGAATATAAAAACACAAGAGGGATTAGGAAGAAAATAATTGAAATCTGAGCAAAAACCTGCTTCCAGAGTGGTCAAAACAAAACATTTCAGCTGGAACAAACCTCTTGGCCTCTGTCTGTTTTATATTGATTCCACAGCTCCCCAGTGCGAGATGCATAGACAGCTCTTGGCAGCGATAGCACAGATCAGGACTCCCAAGTGATGTTTACGTGAATACATACAGAGCACAGGTCCCATCATCATTATTCCCTGGTCCCAAATATTTTATGAGCCTTTTCTGCTTATTGACAAAAATCCACGGGGAATGTACCCCTTTGCAAAATAGTCCAGAAATGAAAAAAGTAAAGATATTCCTTTGGGTTGAGAAGACTCCAGATCTTCCTTCACTTTCCAGAAAAGGGATGTGAGAAGAAGTCATCTCACAAAAGGCACAGAACCCTCCCCTGCCTTCTGGGAACTGAATCCAAACAGAGCCAAATGCAGAGAGGCCCCGTTGTGTCTCTGCTTTGGGCTGTGCTTCAGGTGCTCACCAGCTGCTTTCCATTCACTTTGCAGAGCAGTTTAAGACAAACAGAGGTGACATTAATGTCACCTTCAGGACATGACAGAAGGACAATAGATGTGTGGAGGCGTGCTAGACAGAAGACAACTGGTGCAAGCTGGAAGCAAAATGGGAAGCAACCAGAAAGCTCAAGAACGGCCATCTGTAACTGTCACTGCCTATGCCAGTGACAAGGACTTTCTCATTTAGACTGGGTGTCTTTATGTCCTTCTCCTTATTTACCTGTCCATCTTTTAAGATAGGAGAGGAAAAAGCTGGTCTAAAAATTACAGTCACGCCTCATTTTCTCCAGGAAGTCTGGACCATGAAGGATTGTGCTGATCTCTACAAAAATCCATCTGCAGGTGGCATGTTGACAGAAAGGACATTTGAGACAGCCTCTCTGGAAGTTATTGCTCAGAGGAAGAGTTCATTGACCTCATGCATCTAAAAGCAGACACAAGAAAGGCCATCCTGTCTGGGAATGTCTCCTGATGTGAGATTTAAGGTGTTGCACCAAAGGGACAAAGCAGGTGATGAGGGGTCTGCTCCTCTTCCCAGTACCTTTAAGAAGCCCTGTGGGCTTGCCCACATTATTTTATAACAGATAGTAAAGGAACCATAAGAACTTCATTGTCTTAAAGCAAAAGTAAGAATTTTCATTTGAGAGTATCTGCAAATATTAATGTGCAAATATACATATGTAATCTCAACTGACACAGCTTTTCTCTAACAACATCCCTCTGTACTGGTTTACAAGTATTTCACGTATATTTCTTCTACAGCACTGAGACAAGTCAACTCAGCACAAATGTAATGAGAGAAAAGCATCCAGGATGTGAAGTTCAGAGTCCCAATTCCATGTAAGATCTGCTCATGGAGAGTGCAAGTGCCGCCTTCCCCTGCAGCCCTCATGCCAATGGGCCTCTCCTTCTCCAGTACCTCCCTCCTGGAGCTGCAGGTTGCCCAAGTAATGACTGCCAGCCGTCAAGTGGGGCCAGCATAGACTGAGTACATGTCGGAGCAGATCAAGGACAGCATTTCCTTAAAACAAACAAACAAAAAAACAAAGTGTGAGATAATTCAGAGTGGTTCAAACACCATCTCAAAAGTCAGGAGCACAAGGTGAACTCAAGCAAGTCATTTCAACTGCTCATGCCTCAGTTTTGAAGCCTGCAATAAGAGGAAGAAGAAACAGATTTCCTTGGAAAGACATCTAGTGGTCAAAAATGCTATTCAAGAGCTAGGTAACATGGATAGTGCTCACAGGATCAGAGTCAGATTGTATCCAGTGCTCAATGCTTTTGCAAACCCCATATTGCTGACCTGTTTAAAGTTACCTTCACCCTGGGCAGAAGAGGCACTTTATGATGAGCCCCATGCCTGGGTGACCCAGATGAGGGGCTTGTGACTTCTCTTCAGCCAGATTTCCTTCAGTAGGACATCAGTGAGGTGCATAGGAGAGGAGGAGGATAGAGGACACTCAAATCTGTCCCCAGCATGAAGCAGGGGAGAGGAGATGCACGAGAGGTCAGACTCTGCAAAACTTTGTGCTGACAGCTCACGAGCTATGTGGGCACATGGAATCAAACTTGTGACACAGCATCACGCCCTGATGCAGCGGAGAGGTGCTCTGAGCCTGTAACCTCAGACAAATGTTCTTCTGCACCCAGTGCAGCCGTTCAGTCCCCTCCGAGCGAGGCGGCAGCTCGTGTCGCACGCGGTGAGCGGTGCCACACGCGGACTGCGGCGGGAGGCGCCTGCGGTGCTTTCGGCTTAAACGCTTCCTATCAATCTGTTTTTCAAACACAAATAGCTTCTGCTACGCTGATGGGATTTTTTTTTGTGTAATACACTACCCTCTGGTGCTCGCCTGTGTTCATTACAATGCAGCATCAATACTTTTGTTCTTCAGAGCAATACAGGAAAAGAAATGGTATTTAGTATTAATCTTAGCATTAAACTCAATGTGGTTTGTTAATTACCACACTATAAAGGAAGAGGTAGCTTGCCTCTCTGCATGTGGCATGTGGCTCCTCGCAACTGCATTTATTTAAAAGACCTCACCTCATTTGGATCCAAACTGAACTTTGAGGGTTTTTTCCCCTACTTCTGCACTGAACTAGAACTTATTCTGTGCTGAAATTAAGGGCAAAAGATTTTCTGCAGAAGGATTTTGCTAAGAGGTTAATGGAGCCTCAAACAGCAACATTTCCAAAACATGCTTCCAAATTGCTTATTCAGGCCCTCCATCATTTATGCCGTAGCACCAGAGTTGAAAGCTAATCACATCTACTACCATAGCAGAGCTTTACTCCAGCAGACAGTGAGGTGATGATGGTTTGAAGAGCACTGGAAATCAGCAGCTCTGCACTGTGGAGCATCCCACCCCTGCTCCCTCTCACTCAAAAAAGGGTCTAGGCAGAACAAGTGTAGAGATTGGAAATGAAATGCTGGGATTGTTTTCCCGTCTCTCCTCTCTCTCCCTTTCCTACACTGCTGTGAAACCAAATGACGCTCCCATCTCCCAGGAACCATCCACAAACTTTTGGCAGGGATGGCAAGGAATAAAAACAAACCCCAGAGCTGAGCCTAGACCACAGTCCAGCCTGCAAAGCTCATGCTGGTGACATATGCCAAGGAAGACATCGATGTGTTAATATCTTTTGATTGCTAAGTCCCTCTATGGTCATTATTCTTAACTACCCTGGCACTGACCATACAGAGACTGAAGGAATTTGTCTCGTTCGGTATATTGGCCAGCTGCTTTCTATTTTTCACATCCATGAAAAAAATAAGAAAGAAACTGCTTCCTTATTCCTTCCCCCTCCTCACATTTCCCTGACACAGATTCGCTCTCTACCAGAGCGAGGTGTTTCACTGGCTTCTTTTTCCTTGCAAGAGGAATATAATGATTGCTGAACAGCAGCAAGCCATGCCAGAAGATGAGATCTATGTTTCTGTTCCTCTAGCAATCCTCAAGAATTGCCTGGACACACATAAGGGACCTCTCAGGAGAATAGGAGGTGGTGAAGGAGGGGTGATTTCAACTCCACACATTCTGAGATATCTTCGCTCCAATTTCACTTCCTCTTTGGCTGTTGCAACCACCCCCAGTTAAACCTATTCCTGCAAAGCTTCAGTGACTTGCAATTAACTGTGCTCTGGGCAAAGTTCCCCTGAAGGCAAATATGCTTTAAATGTATGGGCAGTGGAAATTTACTCAGTTTGCAAGACAGATACATGCATAAGTCTTTCTTGGCTTAGGACTGTGTTCACAAGAGTAAAAGCAACGGAACAACTACTCTTTGTGAGTCTCTGCTTGGAAAACCTGGCTGGAGATTTCTTTCTAAATTTCTTTGAATTGAATTTCTTGATCTTTTGAAAGTTGAAATAAACTTTTCTTCTGTCCAACTCTCTTTTATCCTAACCTTTGTATAACAACTGCCTAAAACCTTATATATGAAGAAACTGCAAAGTCCCTAGTAAACTGGTGGGGATCAATTTCTTTCAAGTAATACTGCCGATTTTATGAGGATAGTTTGGTTATAAAAGGCAGGAACAATTCCTAAAAACCTAGTGTCAGATTGGGTTACAGCTTCAATCTTTTATATAATTATCTCATCCTCTTACAAGATAAAAATTGGTTTGAGGCATGAAAAAAACCAGACAAAAATATGTTAATTACTGAGTAGATGTGCTGATTGCACATGCGCTGATAAAACAATGCGCTGATTGGAAAAGATGAGCTACAGGAGCAGGAGGAGAGGTTAGGTAGATCTTAGCTCCCAGCCTTCACCAGAAACAACAGAGCTCCTCTGAGAAACTGGAGCTTCACATAGCCGCCTACACAGCAGCAGGGTATAATGTAAGATCAGGATGAAGGTTTTCTGGCAGGTTGGGGTACATGCCAGTATGTCTGCAGTGTGGATTCTCCCAAAGATACTCAAAGAAGCTCTCACTGTGGCTTTTCTTCCCTACAAATAAGGACTACAAATAAGGTCTTTCATCTCTTACCTGCGCATTACTTCTCGTGCCACTACTTGGGATAGTAACAATCCCTCTTTGGGATGCCAACTCCCCTGTCAATTTGGGGGTTAAAATTTAATTGTGAGACACATGCATAGAGCTAGCAAGTTAGACAAAGATCAAGTCTTGTTTCCTTAGGGAATGAGGCTGAAAATTCAATTAACAAAGCCAGCAGCTTCAAATTTTACCTTGAAACTTCAGTCACTTATTAGCTTTGCCTTTGCAGGTGTTGAAGACAATAAAATTCCCAGTACCGAAGCCCTAGTCAGAGATTGAAAAGCAGCCAAGTTCCTAAGGCTGGGGTGCTGCAAATAATCTGTTTCTCTGCCAAAACCAGAAGAAAGTTAACAAGCAATTTAAGTTTCAAGGCAAGCCTTTTTCATGTGTGTTGCTCATTTATTTGTCTTTGCTGGATAGGTTTTTTTGCTTCTTTTCAGCCCTTAACTTTTAACTTGGCAAGAATGCCAAGGAGGAGGATGATGTGGCATGGAGAGGAAGCACAAGGAGGCACGGAGAGCAAACACTACTTGCTTTGGGGGCAGAAATAGAATTGGAAGGAGAACAGATGAATCAGGTCAACACTGCTAGATTGCTAAGTCTGAATACGTGCAGAGGATGAAGACGTTACCATAAGGTCGTCAGCCACCTACCCCAATGACAAGCCTTGGCATAAATCAGACTGCCCAGATTTGCTGGAGCTGTTGTATTGAATTTTGTCTTGCGGTTACACCGTCTGAAAAGAAATTCAGCCAGGTCTACCAGCCTCAGCCACCCAAGCTATGGGCTCTCACACAAGAAAATCCATTTGCAAAAGGGAAAATAAAATGCAAGCCCTCAGCAGACTGGCCCCACTATTGGGCACTGTCCCATTTAAGAAAAACTCCATCCATTACAATGTTTTACCCTCCTGTAAGAGTCCCAAAAGGGTGATAAACCTTCCCACTGTACTCCCCGTGAAACTGTTTTACTCAGTCCTAAACTGCAATTACTCAAGTCCCTCTAAGTCCCTAGCTGAGGTGCCACTGCTCTCCCTCGCAGGCAGTCGGGGTGAGTCAGTGCTGACTGACTGTGTTATTCAGCCAGCTGAACAGATCTGAAAGCAGGGCCTGTGGCTGCCTGTTTGATGCTGAATCCGCCCCAGCAAAGCTCTTTGGAGCAAAGTACACCTTAGAATGATTAAAAGTTAAATCAGTCACTTCCACTGAGATTATTTTTTCCCCTCACTACTGATTGAATTTCAGTTCAAGGGACTAATTCTGGAGGCTTATATCCATTTATTCCCACTCTTCCACCCACCACCGCTCTTGACCCCTCCTGGGTCTGAAAACTTAGGTGATGATTTTCTTCCCATAATGAAAGAAGATGTCTCAGGTTTCCTGGGGGTGAGAGCTACACAAAGAGCAGGGCTGGAAGGAACAAGCATGGAAAAACTAAGGAGAGACCCAGGTCTCTCAGAGCCATCAAATCTCAGCACAGAGAATATTCACAGAATAAGACCATACCCAGCTGTAGGGTAGGAACAAGAAGGAAAGGTCTAGCTCAGGGATAGCTGAGCTGCACTTATAGATTAACCAGTTTAGCAGAGATTGGTTCTGCCATGCATCATCAAGCTGCCATTTTCCACAAGCTCCCCTCTGTTCTCAAGCCCACACAACTGTCTTCAGCGTTTCCCACAATTGTCTTCAGCTTTTCCCTCCGGTTCTTTCTTCTTTTGTTTTCCCACAGGCACAGCCAAGTAAATTACACTCCTCCAGGCTGCAGCTTGGCCGTCCATGAAGTGCTGAGACTCTGATGGGCAGAGCAATGCCCAGTGGAGGAGCAAGCTGCCACTGAGGCTTTTTGAAGGGCAAAGGATGACACTGATTCATATTTACTGGGTAGCCATCTGTGGTGGCTCCATAGCTCTGCCAAAGGGCAGGCAGCTACTGCAGGGATTGATTTGGAAGGGAGGAGGTAGAGCCTTGAATTCTGTCCAACCATTTCAATGCCATGGTTGGTAACCTCAGTGCAAGGGGCAGGGTGGACAGACAGAAGGATCAGCATCTTGAAACATCTGCTCTCCAAGATGCAGAGTGTGGTTCTTGGATTTAGCAGCTTGGTTTTGTACCTAAACCACCCATTCTGCCATCAAGCCAAGTAACAACAGGAAGGTCTGACCAATGTTTGCAGATCAGTTGCCATCCAGGCATTTTGTCAAACTGGGGTTTTTTTAACCCGTTCCTCAGAGAAGCAATTCTAGCTCGGATGAGAATTCTGAACAATTCACAACTAGCTTCACAGTCTGTGAATGTGTTGCTGCCATATTGGCATATATCTTTGCAACATTTCTAATGAATATTAAATCTTTGGGCATTTTTTTTATAAGGTTAAGGATCATGACATCAGACCCACTGAACTGCAGAACTTCCAGTCAGCAGGTATATTTTTCATAACTAAAGGCATTTCCCCAATCTAAACACCTGCTTATAATCTTTTAATTGGTATCTATATGTAGCAGATCAAACACTATCATACTGAAATAATTAACAGCATAACACTAGACAACCACATCCTCATTATTAAGCTTCTATAGAAGCAGGTCCCTGTCATAAGGGCCACTTTGCAGAAATAACTCCATTTACATGTCATGTCTCACTCAGGAAAAAGCAGCTGGTATGCAAGATCTTGCAACAGCGAAGATGCTACCACAAGGAGAGTCTGTGCAGTTTCTTGAAGTTGTTCTTACTTTTACATTAAAGTTTTGAGTTTGAAACTCCACGAACATTGCTGGCCAGTGGCAAGAAGCTTTCAAAGCCTTCGTGGAGAGCCAGCAGTCCATGGACCTTAATTTGGGTTCTGCTGCTCTATGCATTCAACATAGTTGTCATATCTCCAGATATGACCAGATATGATTTGGGAGAAAGATAATTTTTCCTTCCTGGGGGACTAACTGTGTAACACCCCTTACTCACACCAATTACATCAATTAACCTCTTTCTCATCTTTTACCCTTTACTACATTTTACTGTTGACAACTTCAGAATACCACCTAAATTTTAGCATGTTGTCCTGAATCTTGCCATACATGCCTTAATATTTGCCTAGCAGTAGTTACAAAGCTGTTACAGCTACAACTCACTATGAGTATAAAGCTTTAAGCATAGACGTTGTAGGTTTATACACAAACTAGTTTCAGATTTTTCTTGGCATTAAATTAGTTCATGAAAGTACTCAGACATCAAAGTAAAAGCACCAGGAGGATTTAGAAGTGCCTGAGCATTCATAATCAGCAGGGAATTTCACACAGAATCAAACAGAATCACAGAATGGTTAAGGTTGGAAGGGACTTCCAATCTTAGGAAGGGTTCCAACCCTAGGGTTGGAAGGGAGATCCAACCCCCCTGCTCCAGCAGGGACACCTAGAGCACATGGCACAGGGTGACATCCAGGCGGGTTTGGAAGATCTCCAGAGAAGGAGACTCCACATCCTCTCTGGGCAGCCTGTTCCAGGGCTCTAAATTTGCAAGCCCCCTTGTAGCAAATATCTTGGGTAAGTCTACAGAACTTTTTTCAGTGTGAATATTACACACATAGATCACAGACCGGAAACTTTACAGAATGAATGAATGGTTGAGGTTGAAAGGGACCTCTAGCAATCACCTAGTCCAACCCCCCTGCTCCAGCAGGAACACTGAGAGTACAGGGCACAGGGTGGCATCCAGACGGGTTTGGAAGATCTCCAGAGAAGGAGACTCCACAACCTCTCTGGGCAGCCTGTTCCCCTCACAGGAAATAAGTTCTTCCTCACACGGAGATGGAACTTCCTGTGTTTCAATTTGTATTCATTACCCCTTGACCTGTCACTGGCCACCACCAAGAAGAGTTTGGCCCCATCCTCTTTGCATTCTTCCTTCAGGTATTTGTACAAGTTAATAAGATCCCTTCTCAATCTTCTCCAGGCTAAACAGGACTAGCTCGCTTAGTCCTTCCTCATAAGATAGATTTACCCTTTTAATACAACACCTTTTGCCATTCTTCACTCTGGTGAGCAGCTAGCAGACAAGCAGCAAACACTCTCTAATGAGCCACTCAGCTGGGCTCAGATATGCTGATACCATATGTTTAACTATCAAGCCTCAGGACCTGACTTTAATAGGAAATGTATACACACATTCCTCAGAGACTGCCCATAGCTCAAAAAAGTGAGGAAAGGCCTAGCATGGGAACTAAGCCTTCCTGAATCATCCACATTTTAGAAAATTATCTGCAATGACTAGGAAGTTGAGTTGCTCAGTCAAGCATCTTCAGCAGCTGATTTGGCCCACCTAAGAGACGTGACTTACCCTGCAGTCCCCAGGGGTTCAGGTAGAAGCAGCCTACTGTTATTTATTTCAAGTATGCTTCATCCTACTAAATATAGATGTCTATGCCAAATGCACCACCACCTCAGCCCATCTTCCTAGGTCTTTCATATGGAGAAAAAGAAAGACTGGGAGGTATAAGTCCTTCAAGGTCTTGATGTTGATCTCCTGAATAAAGTACCCACCATTTAGACATTCCTATTTGTCTCCATTGGCTCTGACCACAGCCTTGGGTGACTAGCTCAGCAAAAGGTATCCAACTACAGACAATGCAATCCCATGAGATGAAGCCTGCCCTCCTAATCCTGCGCACTTTCCCTGTCTGAATTCCCAGTATGCATTCCTGAAGCAGATAGCTCTACAAAAGTGGAGGTTTTGTTAACCCCGTCTTAAAGCAGGAAAGACAAATATGACAATCGCTCAAACAGTCTTGCTTTTTATGGTTGCTTGCTTTTATTGTCCATAATGTTATTAACTTGCTTTAAATATCCATGGCTTTGCATCTTGAAGGACCTGTCTTGCCTTCCTGATATGCTCACGGTTTTGCTAAGGTCAATAGCATCATTATAAGCACGCGAGGATTCCTCAAGACATGGAGGCTGTATTTAAACCGTTTACGAGGTTATCAGAAATAAGGCTCAGCAGAGCCAGGGAAGGCAAAAAGCTGAGCTTGAATTTGAACACTGGCAAGTTTCTGAAGGGATTAACTGATTCAGGTGCCTGTGAAAGTAGAGAGCTGAGTTTGCAGCTCATGGACACCCTTTCCAGAACCTTGTGCCCACAAGTAGTTATGACATTCAAACACTTTCCATAAGCAGGTTGCTGCAGCATTCAAAAATAAATAAATAACTCCCTGTTCCTATCCAGTAGTCCTCTAGAGATTTATCTTTTTGCTGCAAGATAAATGCTCTCTTTGTAGCTATCACCGCTGCATTAGGAGACTGCTTAGGTCGTTAAGTCAATTCTATCTCAGGGCCAATGCAAGATTGTCCCTAACATATATTTCCATGTCCAGGCCAATGTTAATGACTTCATTACTGAGCTTGGCTGCCTGGCATCAAATAGCCTTAAAATGACAGAGCAAACAATGATTCTGACAAGAAAAGCCGCTAGTTCTGATTTTTTTTTTTGTTCCTCCTCCTGACTCCTTCACCTTCTACATTTTTGAGGGCCTGGCAACAGCAGAAGTGCTGTACTTAGCAGTAAGCAACCAAAGCAGTGGCAGGGAAAAAATGGAGCCTTTCTTCTAACCATATGTCTGTTCCCCATGTCTGTTAAAGAGTGCAATTAGCAATAGATAATCACTCAATTTAGAATTTCTAGACCCTGTAGGCAGCTTTTGTGACTGAACACAAGGGATATGTGGTATTAAGCAGTTACTCTGCCTTAAGAGATAATTCTGTAACACTTTAGTGGGTCAGAAATCATGACTGCAATAGAATTTAGCTTTTGCAACTTGGCCCAATAAAAATAGATCAGGGACAGCTTAGGAACAGAAAAACTCGCACACAGACAAATATAAAACAGGAGGCTTCCTTTCACATTTCCCTGGCCATCTATTTTAATTTTGACTCTACATTAGGCAAACAAGAGCCTGAGACCTTTTGCCTCTCTGTTGTGCTGAAGTTGCCACAAGGCATCTCTCCCTCCCAGCTCCACCAGCTGGTGAACTCCATGCCATGGACAGGAAAAAGTTCAAGCTCCCTCCCTTCTCCTTGTGCTTTCCTATCTACAGACACATGTTCTGCACCATCCCAGACACCTCCACTCTCTTCTCCCTTACTGCAATCAGCATAGAATTTTCCTCCATCCAAGGAGCAATAAGACTAATTGCTAGGAAGCCCTGTGGATGCAGAGGTGAAGGAAGAATGATGCTGCCACAGAGCTCCCAAGGGCCAAACCTGACAAATTCATTACACCAATCCCCATTCTGTTGAGACATCCAAGTCTGGGAGACCAGAGAGAGACCTGGTTCCTGTTTCCAGTTCTGCCAAGACTGATGTGACCCAGGGCTCATCTTCCGTTTCTTGTCCCATTGCTCCATGCCTTTGGATCACAGGTCCTTTGGCCAGAACCACCACTCAGGGGTTGAGCCTTGGCCACTACAAAGTGATATTGCCATCAATTAATATCTGTAAATGCTGCTCTATCAAGCTCACAGACCCTGTCCTGGCCATCAAAGCAAGTGAGATTTTTTTTCCCCAAAGTGCCAAAAGAAGCTTCTGCAAATCAACTCAGTTTCCCAGGATGGGATGATACATAACTGTAAGGAAGAGCAATTTGCTTTTTTTCTCTCCCAGGCAGCTTTCTTTATTTCTTGTTCTTTGTTGTTCTCTAACTATTGATGCACTTGACTAATGTCCAGAGCACTTGCTGGCAGGATAGCAAGGTTACAAAACCTAGGCATCAGTCTCACAGGTGACACTATCTCCCCTGATCAACTATTAGCACTGCTGCTCCTTCTCAGAAGGAAAATGGGCTGCCTACAAAGAGAAAGAAGTAATCTGTTACCCTTGAAACATAAAAAAATCTATCCTCTCCATCACCTACCAGGACCACTGAGAAGCTCCACCACTAAAAAAAGAAAACTCAGGCCCATAAAGCAAAATTAGCACATGGAGCCTGGATACCATGAGAAAAGCATTGCCTGACTGGAAGGGTCTTCATTTGATTTGCTTTATTAAACCTTATACAAACAGAAGGCCAATCCAAAGCTTTGATGGTGAGTATGGATAACAGTATATGAGTGCCTGCCATCCACAGATATTTAGGCTTTCATTAATTAGGAAACAGGGTAAAAAGCCTTGAGATGTATTTATTGGTTAAGTCTTGAATAAGTTCTTATCAAAAAGAAAACTATTTTGACACCTACAATTCTTAGTTGGTTCTTACTGTCTGACTTCTTCTGTCTTACTATCAATATGCAAGGTTAAATAGCTTTATAATAATAAATAGCTTTAGTCATTATAATTCAACACCTTTGCATCATAAATGTGTGTGCGGTAATACTAAATCAATAGAGCGTGGTAACTCAAATTTTCTGCAGAGTCATGTAGAGCATAAATAGTTAATTCATGGATATTACATTACCTGGTTTAGAGGTAAATGTTTGTTAAGAATGGCTGTCTGGAGTTGTTCCTCAAGGCTGCATTGTAATTCCTGTCATTCATCTTACATCCACCCTGCCAGGCTTTTGAGGGTGTTGAAACAGGCTTTGATTGTAGTAATAAAAGGAGGTAGCTGGAATTGAGCTTGTTTTGCCGCTGTGCAAGCACAGCTCCCTGGGACAGCTTCATGCGTGTCTGTTTAAAAGGATGAAGCGAACAAAGCTACCTGCTTAACAAACACATTTTTTAACTTCGCAAAACAGTTTGAAGCTGTTTTCTTTTCAGAAAGAGAAGGAAAACAGCTCATATATACACACTAATGAAAAACTAGAAAAGAAGATCATTCATATTAAAACAATCAGAATCAATAAATACAAAATCAGTTTTGCAAGCAACAAGTCTTATACATACAACTGCTTCCCTCTTTTTTCTTGCAAAAAAGACCTCATATAGGCATATCTCAAGTATCTTCGAAAACTGTCTTCCATATAGATAGAAGTTATGTTAGAAAACATAAGGAGGACATATTCATACTATATTCAGCTCACTGATGCCACGTGCCCTGAAAAACATTAGAAAGTACAATATGAAACTAATCCAAAAGGGAAATCATTGCAATTTACCATTTTTCCCTGTGAGATAGAATTTTTTAATTAAAAAAAAAGTAATTTGAAACTGATAATTCAGATGAATGACATAGTTCATAGTTCTTCACAGCCACCACCTCTGTGTCTTTAGGCAGTCAGATTTATCTGCTAATTTTTATATAGACAACTTCTTAAAAAGTACAGGACTTCTAAAAACAGGAGTGTGGGGATTGCCTCTCTGGTGGTTGCCATTAAGATTCTTCTAGTTTTTTTGTGAGGGACTTACTCTTTGTTTTTTTCTTTTGGAATTCCTGGGAAAAATCATCTCCGAAATCAGCTCTAACTGGAAGATTCACAACTGGACTTTGATGCTTGGAGAAGTACTAGACTGTGCACCTATTTTTTGTTGGAAAAAACTTCTGTCTTATTTTCTACAAGGAAATCTTGGTTTCAGTAGTGATCTTCAAAATCTGTTCAGCAGATATTCAATACTTTTTTGACTTCCAAGGAGCAAATTTCAGAATGAAAGCAGAAGTTGAATAAAAATAAGATTTAGTTTATGCTTTAAATCAAAACTACCCATGCATTTTGTTTTACTTCACACTATTTTCTAACCTTGTGAGCAAAAAGCACATAATGAATGAATTAAAGCAACATCAATACAATTCTAACTATTTTTATTGAGAAGAAAAGTGAAAAACAGTGATGTGTGTTTTCTCTGTCCCCGGGGCAGAGAGCTTTGTTTATAGATTTGGTTAAAGACATTTACTTGGGAAGAGAAGAGGGTTGATTGTATATGGCCAGGATTGTGGTTTCTTGTAAGACTGTGTTGCTCTGTTATACAAGGACTTTAGGTGACTTTAGTAGATTTTGGTATGACTTTGGATTTCACAGATGTGGAGAAAGAAAAGACAGAAAATTTCAGCAGGCTTTTCTCTTTATATCCACTTTCAAGCATAACTTCCTTGAGAGGGTTGAAATTCGAGAATTTTATATGTCCCAGGTGCATTGTTCCTGTATATCTCTTATGACCGTATAGCTCTTTCAAACCATAAAACTCCTCTATTGGAACCATACTATTGTTTGCATTAACTCAGAAACTAGGAACCATCACCAAAGATCAGGGTCCTCTTGGACAGGACAATGCACATGTGTACATCCTTTATCCCAGTATGTAACAGCACTTTATTCCTCTTAATGGACAGATAGATTATGAAGCATTTCTTCACAAGAGTGACTTTGGAGATAAGAAATATTTAACAGGATTCACTGGGAGGAAATTTAATTTCAGCGAGCTTTATCTTTAATTTTGCTCTTGTGCATCTGATGCCTTCTCATGCTCGACTTTGAGAGAAATAATGTAATGTTACTGACGATGAAAAACCAATAGCAGGAGATGAGAGACGAAGCGCTTGTAGCACAAATGAATATTTATAGCTGTGTTGTGACCGTCTATTTTCTTGGATTACACTAGAAGATATCATGATAACATTGAAGGAAATTACTTTATGCATTTAATACCTATGTATTTTCTGGTCTGACTTCATTCACATGATTTGGTAGTGTTTTATGTGAGTGGTAAACTCTATTATATTATTACTCTTGTTACAGTTAATAATAATTATTATTGTTATTGTAATTAATTGCCAATTTTCTCTTAAAAATCTTCTATAAAACAACCAGGAGGAAGACACAGTAACCATAGAAATAGAAATACAGGGCTTTTAGAAATTATTTAAGCAGTCATAATGCCTAAGGTCTTGCACTGAGGATTTCCTAGAGCTAAAATATATGCCTCAGACATATTCAATGGCATCTACGAAGCCCTGAACTGATGAGATTACATTTAAATGAGGAACTTGTGTACTTTTTTAAAAAAGCACATATAGAGCACCCATCTCGATTGCCTTGCAAAACCAATAAAACTGCTGCAATAGAGGAGAGAGGACTCACAACAAAACAGAAGCTGCTTTAATGAGCGCTGGACACAGGAATTCATGGAAGTTCACAGATTGATTAACGTAAAGCTGAGCGCAGGCTCCCCATCCCAAGTACAGAGGATGAGGAAGAGGCAAACAGGCACAGCTTGGTGTGCATGGCTGGATATTAGTGCCATCTGGGAAGCACTGGGACATCAGACCTATGACAGGCGCAAACCACACACAGGACCTACAGGACCCCTGGGACGTTTTGTGCCAGGCGGAGCATTTGGGGCATCTCAAACAGTATCCTTTAAAGCCACTGAGCCATGACCAGGGCATTTTCCTGGGTCTTGCTATCAACCTCTGAGTATTTGGGATAGAGAAAATGGAGACACATAACACCCGTCTTTCAGCTACCATGCTTAAAATAAGCCATCACATCAAACTGGCCTCTGCACCCACCTCTCAAGACTGGTTGGTCATGGCAGACAATGTGCCAGGTGTGCAGCAGGCAGACAATGTTGTTGTTTTTTTTTTTCCCCGCCAAGGACAGAAATGGGAGCCACAGGAATTGGTCTCCATAGCTGGTCTTGGAGGAGACCCTCCCTTGTGCTACGCTGCTGCCCAAGGTCATTGTGCGAAGGAACGGCCTCTTGAGAGGACATTAAAACAATAAAATAGAAAATACAAATGAAGAATTAGTGCAAAGACCTGTAGCACTGGCTTCTCCTTGACCAAAGTCTCCTAAATCCATGCCATAATCTGGGGCACATTGCCTCTATAAAGGCGGTTTTGGATAACATAAATACCACCATATTTAGCGTTTGCTTTACCCTATGCTGAAAATACCAATTTAGCTTTAGACCCTATCCAAGCTCCTGTTGCTAATGTGGTATCTCCTGAACCTGGCGTGTTGTCCCAACGGTGTCTGTCTCGGCTCTAAGGAATCACCAATTTTGCTGTCATCAGTACGAGGCTGTCCACACTCTCTACATACAACTTCTCTGCTATTTTCTAGGATCTTCTCTCCGTGGTTCAAGACACAAGGAAGCAACTCACAACCACCTCAGTGCAAGGGAAAGCAAACTGCACTGTCACTGCCTGTGACAACCTGTTGACGCTCTTTGTGCAGGAATAGGAGCAGTCCCAATTTTGTTGAGAGCTGCAGAAGCGAACAAGACCTGGGCAATTCCCTCTGCTCTATCATAAGGATTAGCCCAGTTCCATCCTATCTCTGCCAGGGTCCCTCTTCCTTCTGGTTCATCAGGTCAGTCCCATCACCCTCAGCATCTTGCTGAGGGCTCTCCTTTTGCTCAGGTCACCACAGAAATACCCCTTACCTTTTCCAGCCTTGTCTGCGGCCTTCTGCAGCTGGCTTTTCTTCCACCTTAACCTGCAAGATGGATGTGTGCTGCAAAGTATAGCTATATTTCAGATATGTTTGTGTGGAGACTGAATTACCATTACTTCTACTTCAAGAGTTTGGAGGCTCGCTGCAGTGTTTATAGCCCTGTTTCATGAGGCAATGTGCAGATGGTCTTGAAGAGAGTCCTTTTCCTGAGCAAGTTATAGCTGAAGTAGCCAAAGAAAGACACAGAAAATTTATTGTACCTACTCAACAACAGAACAAGAGGAAATGCCAGTCCCTACATTAGGGTTCTGCCCAAATAGTTTTGACATCTCTGCCTTTTAATTTTAAAGGGAATTTATCTTCCCCTGTATCTACATTCTGTTAAAGCAGACTTTATGATCCATAGCATCAACAGTACCAAAATATCACAATTAATCATAGTAACCTGCTAAAGTTTCCACTGAGTTCAAGTATTTAAGTCACAATTAGCAGACGCAGTATTTCAGTATATCAGTTTAAAAAAAACACTGAAACACTGAGCCAAATTTGATTTATGACATTGGCAGAAATGCAACCAGCCCGTTATTGTACAGCTGTACTCTCCATAATTTATCTGCAGTCACCATCAAATACCACTGTGCTCACCAAGCCACGAAGGAAAGAGCTGCAAGTGGCCTTTCAATTTGCAGCTAGAATTGTTCAAACTCAGTTTATCAAGCAAATTTCATTGTCCAGCTTCACACGCATTCACCCAGCAAAGCTCCTGAATTAGTATATGAGAGACAAAAAGAAAAGTAATAGGATCCAGTAGTACCAGAACACCCAGCAAAGCTCCCGAATTAGTATATGAGAGACAAAAAGTAATAGGATCCAGTAGTACCAGATCAGCCAAAATGATATTCAGCTCCCAAAGACCCTGCCAAACAAGAGCAATCAGTTCCAAAGAGAGGAGGGGAGGGTGGACTGCTTCCTCCAGGGAAGACAGTGCTTGGCTATTTACACCATGCTGCGCTGGAGGAACAAACAGTCACTAGACATCAGAAAGAATGAAAAAAAATACATTTAAATGCTGAAGAATGCTCTTTGCCATTTCCCTCTCATCTGGCCAGGTGAACATAGCAGTTCAGAGAGGAGCTCATACAGGTCAGAAAGGATATTTGGAGCACATTATTGGATAACTAGATAACTGTTGACGCCTAAAACTCCAATCAGCCCATCAGTAAAGCAGAGCTCCCTCAGAATCAGCTGCAGCTGGAAGTTTAATGCAATTTAAAACTGCTGTTGAGACACATATTCTGCCTGGGCTTCAATTGCATCAGTCTCCACTAGCACTGGAGTAACTGGGGCCTCTGCCTCTGATCTACATGCTCCTAGGGCACCAACTTTATTGCATCTCACAGCTGACCAAGGTGTGGAACATGCCTCCCAATTCACTTCTCTGGGCTCTATCCAGAACTGCCCCTCACTCCATATGGGTTCCACACCAACCCCTCAGAGAAGAAGCAAAACGGCATTTCTGCCTATAGCGACGATCTCACCACATCCATCATGAGCCCACAGTAACACTGGACGTCTCCAGCCTGGAAGACACTACTGGAATTGCAGCTATAATTGCATCTGTAGACACAGAGCTACGGTCAGATTATTCTCAACAAATAGTATCTCTGAAAAAGAAGGATTTTGCCCTCTCCCTGAAAAAAGAAATCCAAATCCTTTGGATACTGTTCAACATTTTATTCATAGAACCATAGAATTATAGAATCGTTAAGGTTGGAAGAGACCTCTACAGATCATCTAGTCCAACCCCCCTGCACACGCAGGGTCACCCAGAGCACGTGGCACAGGACTGCGTCCAAGTGGGCTTTGAAGATCTCTAGAGAAGGAGACTCCACAACCTCTCTGGGCAGCCTGTTCCAGTGCTCTGTCACCCTCACTGATAAGAAATTTTTCCTTAAGTTCCTGTGGAACTTATGGTGCTTCAGTTTGTGGCCATTACCTCTAGTTCTGTCGGTGGCCACCACTGAAAAGAGACCAGCACCATCCTCCTCACTGCCTCCCTTGAGGTACTTATAGACACTGATCAGGTCCCCTCTCAGCCTTCTCTTCTCCAGGCTGAACAGGCCCAGCTCCCTCAGCCTCTCCTCGTAGGGCAGATGTTCCAGGCCCCTGATCATCCTTGTGGCCCTGCACTTGACTCTCTCCAGCAGCTCCACAAAAGTTCAATTCGTAAGTTTATTCATAAGATTATTCATAAGTTTAATGAATTAACTTAATTCATAAATTTATTTTGTCAAAAGAGTTATTGGCTTTTTACTGGGTTTGTCATTTATCAGAAACTCATTTTCTTTCTTGGTAAATACTTTCAAAGAAGAAACAGATCCAATGTGGAACTGCCCAGTTTAAAGAAAAGGGAGAAAACCAATGAGGGAAAACAAAGAGAGAAAAACAGAGAGAGAAAAACAAATAGAGCAAAAAACAAAAGTATGCAGAACTAATTCATTGTCTAGTATTCATTGATGAATAATAAGATAGAAGGAGAAGGAGAAAAATTAACCCATCAAAAACTGCCACCAAAAAAACTACGTTAGTAAGACTTCCATTTTACTGTGCAAAATAAATGGCTATTTTTCAGCAATTTTTTTTCAGGCTTTCTAGCTCATGTTATCTAACTCTACCGTGTTCCACATGATGTGGTAAAATTGCATCAAAAGATATCTTGTCTTAGGAATATGATCCCTTGAGAGATTGAGCCAAAGACTTCCACATGGTTTATCCCATGACATCTTGATGAAGGAGCCACTGGTGCTGTTGATTCCACACATGGTAAATTCATGCCTGGATTCCCCAAAGCATTCAGACACATTTGGGCAGCCCAGTGAGACTACAGCGCTGCTTACGAATAAGTTACATATAGTAGCACACAGCTGCATTGCCCAGAGCAAATTCTGTGAATCAAGCTTCTCTTCATCTTCCCATCATCATGTGCATCCACAGGCTCTAAGTCAGAAGCAATTTTTACCTGCTTCCCTGGGCATGAGGTCTGAACAAGGCCAGGGACAAGAAGCAAGGCCAAGTTTCCTGGTTCTCTCTTAGCTCCCCTACAGTTTGGTTAATGTTACCAGGAGGCAGCACATTGTTCTCTGGCCTCAGGTGCCAACCCCTGCAGGCCAACCACCACCATGATGCTCCACCTATCGCCCATGGGAATGAGAAAGAGAGCAGAAATAGGAGAGAGAGCCAATCTGCTCATCTTGCCACATGGGGCAGTGCTCCAGACATGCGTCTGTCGTGTGATCCCACACCAATGGTCTTGCACACTGGGAGTGAACATTTCTGGAGCCTGTGCTCAGGACTGTCTCATATCCATCAATATCCTCTGCCTCTGAGCTGCACAATTCCCTGCTGGGCAGGAGCCATCTGGACTGTGACATCTTCACAGCACTGATAGGATGTCTCTGAGTTCTCAACACAGTGGACGCCTTGTCCAAGTCTCTACACGAGACTAAGATGTCCTACTTTCCCCACTTGTCTGGCTCTGAAAGTCTTGTAAACAGGTTGCACAGAGCCTATTTCTGACTTGGCAAATGCATGCTGTTCCCCACAGTGGACTTTTTAACTGATGGTGCTTAGGATGATTTATGGCTTTCAAAGAGCTAGTCAAATCACATCACTGGGTTATTTTTGTATTATTATTCATGAAGCCCATTCAAAGCTCAATTCAAAGGGCGTTTGTAAGCAGTTGGTGAAGAACTGGAACCTCTACTGTAATAAATGAGTCATTTCTCAGTGGAAAATGAAAAACTTACCATGTCAGCAAAATGACTGCACATGGTAGAGCATTTAAAGAAAGATGAAATTGGATTAAGGGTATGGAAGTGAAAGGAGATCTTAAAAGAGATAGAGAGGGCAAAATACATGGGTGAAAAGAGTCTCAAAATGGAATTATATAAGGAATTGTTCTTATGAATAAGAGATAATTATCTAGATTATAAAGCTATTTTGTACTCAGTTATCACCTCCCTTCTCACTGAGCTAGTTTCTGAGTGAGAAAAATCAGATGTGGAAGGCAAGGTGGTCTAGGGAGTCTCAACAGAAAAAAAGCTCTTGTAGAGGTGATAATCTTTGTGTAGGGAGAACTTGATAAGTCTTAACATACTTTCTAGAAATTAGTTGGCCTACAGCAACTGAGCCATATGGCAGATGGGCAACCCTCATTTGGAAACAAGCTCCTTCTTTCTATTTTCAGGCCAGAGAAGCCACTGAGATTTTGTTGACCTCAAAAGAATTAATTCCTGCCTTTAATTCACAGAGTTCTCTTCTTCACAAATACCTCATGGCTGGGGTTTCTACAAGTAGCCGTGTTTTTGTTCAGAGGCATTTGCTTTCATCACTTTAAAATGTGTTTCATTAGAAGGTTCCTTGTTCTCATATTACGTGGAGAACCTGAGTGACAAAATTGATCCTTTACAGCATCATCTTGTATTCATTTCTTTCAATAAAAGCTTTTCAATGGTGCTGATTTTTTTCATTTTGCTTCTATGAGCTCTTTCCATTGCTGTTCTGTGCATTCTCCAACAAGGTGATCAGACTTAGACTGGTTTCAAGATACAGGTGAGAAATCTACACAGTGCTATCTTGAGATTTGCCAATCTGTCCTTAATTTTATCGACCATCTTGGTTGCTTCGTGGTCCTTTGTTGTGTACTAAGCAGAGGGTTTTCACAGCTGCCAAAAATGTTCACAAAGGTTTTTCCCTGAATGGTTGCTGCTGCTTTAAAGCCCTTAAGCGTCTCTGAGTAGCTGAAATGGCTCTTTCCATGATGGACAGCCCAGTGCATCAGAATCTGGTTCTGTGAATTTAACACCTCAGCTCTCCTGCAATGATCATGGATGTAATCACCCACAATTACTCAAAAGAGGCACTTCCCCCATTCAACTCATTAATCTTGTGCAGAGACAACCAGGAACATATCGAAAGAGGAGAAAAAGGAAGGGTAAAAGGAAAGAGAATGAACTTGTCACTGTTAATCTCTCTGTCTCACTGCCTCTCTTTTTTCCTCTGGGAATCACAAGTATGGCCCAAAATGGGCTGTTTACAGAAAAAAAAAATGAAGTATTTTGCCACAACAAAGACGATGACATGAGTCCCTGGAAGATTGAATACAAGACTGAAGGACCCAACAGAATGGCCAAACTGTGTTTCGTACAACTTTCACATGTACATCATGCTGCTTAGGCTTCTTGGCCCTCCTCTCTTATTTTCCTTTGTAGGAAAAACATGTTTTTTTTCCTTTTTGTTTCTAGTTGCCATACAGCTAAGTCTATATAGTCATATAGTCTGTAACCAGATCTCTTCATATCACTGTCACTTGAAAAGCTTCTTTCCTTCCTTTCCCGTCAGTGTTAGTGATCTCCAAACAGTTTGGATTAATGGTTCAAATACTTGCTGTTCTAAATCAAAGTCTTTTGGCCTCCTTGGAGACAACCCATTCTTCATTGCTCCAGCCACCCTCATTGACATTTTCTGCATGTCTTTCTTTTTAAAGTCACCTCCGGTGGAACCGGAGCTATATCCTTCAGTCAGGATACAGACTCGCCATACTCTTCTCCTGGGAATACGGGTTTGGAATAGGAATGTCCTCTTTGTGGCTGCATCATCAAGCAAAGAAACGTCATTTTCATTCAAACAGTGGAGACTTGTCTTCATACCCATATAATATGGGTATGATTTAAACAATTGTTATCAGCATCCATTTGCTGTATGAGTTTTTTAATGCTGACATATGGGTAAATTCCCTTGCTTCCACCTAGGTGCCCAGATAAATTATTCAAAAATTTATTCAAAAACATAGGCAGAGCTCATAGGCCAGAAAATGAAACTTAAAGCCCTAAAACTACCAGAGCCTTTACAAAGCTGCATTGCCTGGCAGATTGCTGAACTGGCTGCAGTTATAAAAGAGAGGCAAACCAAGGAATATATCTAGTTCTGGACCAGTCTAGCTGTGGACCTGATTCCCCAAACCACAAGTAGCATAAATTTCACATCATTAACATCAATGTTCTTTGGTCCCTTTCATCCCCTCTTTGAACAGCTTGTTTTATGAAGCATCACAGTGTATAAAAACTACAGGGAAAGTGACAAACTTTTTAATATCTCACTTATATCTTCCTGAATTGTGCAGCCAACAGAACAAAAGGAAAGACAAGAGATCCACTGGGCCTATTTTTTCAAGTGTCACCTTCAGAGAGGATGGGTAAAACTGATCCTGAAACAGAAGTACAACTTTCATATTAATGGTGATAGGCAAAGGCAGTATAATTTTTCTTTTTCTTTACTTTTGACAGCTTGAAGATGAGTTGCTCCACTTCTAAACCAGGCGAGGAGTCCCGAAAAACAATCAGGTTCTACAAATAGACAATTCAAGTGTCCATATGGACAAATAGCTTAAATTACCCAAATCTACTGGGGGTGCTGCAGAATCAGGCTGCAAAGAGGAAGCTGAAGGGTAGGATTATAGCGCAGTCGTAGACCAGAGAACAGCAGCTATGCTTTAGAATAACAACTTTCTGAAACCGACGCTGCTGCCAGCTGGGGTTTGCTGCAGTGACCTTGTAGCTGATCCTGCTTTGAGCAGGAGATTGGGCTAGAGACCTTCCGAGGTCCCTTCCCAGACTGAATTATCCTGTTATCTGACGATACACAAGCCTCTCACCTCCTGTAATCCAAGTTTTGTACTGGAGTTTCCCTGTGCTAAGGCACTGACAGGCTTTTGTTCAAGCCCTCTAAGAACAGTTATCCACGTAACAAATCCAGGGCACTGTTCAGCATGGTTTGCAGGCCCGGTAAAAAGCAAGCAGCGCATTAAGGAGCCCTCAGTGGCATATTGAAGCTAGCAACATGGAAATTATTTCTTGGATCTGTGGACATTTAAAGCCAGAAAGAACCATCTTGGCCACTGAGTTTGACTCCTGAATACATGAGCCACATAGATGAGTATTTTAGCTACACTTCTGTAGCAAACAGCTCTTTGCAGTGACCATTTTGCTCATAAATGCGGAAGCACACAAACATCTTCAGAAGCTGAGATACTTTAAAGGTTTTAGTCCTTAAGAGAATGTCAACTTTATGAGGAATGAGGAACTGAAATCCTTTCGCAGACCTGGGCGTTTACTTATTAACCATAATAGGAAGAAGCAGGTTCCAACTGAGATTTAGGACCTCAGAAAAAAATATTTTTCTCCTCCAACTATTGCTATTCTCTCCACTGGGCTCACAACCTGAGCCCTGAGCTAAGCCTGGCTCTGGAGCTGATGTAGTCCCAGTTCTCCTTACTTCAGTTTTTGCCATTGGAACTGTTCTGAAAGGGTTTTGTGACTTCAGCCACCTCCAGAGCGGGTGTCATTCCCCAGGTTCCAGTTTCTGAGCTCATAGGCTGAAGGCAAGTCATATTTTCAAGCTTTTCTCCACCCGACTCCTCGGGCACCTAAGGAACAGAGTTAACATGACAAATATACAACAATATCATTAGAAATGGCAATCTGCTTTTGATCTAAACTCAAGGGTGACTTCCTTTAATGCTTATATTCAAGAAAGAAATTAAGGAAAACCTGGTTATTACAACCATTCACTGAAGAAAAAAAAAAACATAGTTTCAAGCAGTAAATCCAAGCACGCAGATTCTAACAACATAAAAACAACCTATCCAGGAGAACATGTTCTCCACATACTGCTAATATTATTCACACACTAAATCAGAACTGACAATGCAATCTCTTCAAGTGAGTTGTTCTCATTCTTCTTTTATTCTCATGATGAAATAATTCCTCTTTTAAACAACTTCCAAACATTTGCACTGGTGCTTTATTGAAGGGATACTGCAGATTTCCAGGAAGATGTGTATGATTTTTTAAGCAGTAAATACACAGGATGTTAATGAATTAAAAATTTGTTTTGAAAAAAAAA
>NW_010578618.1:0-20956 GCF_000705375.1 Tinamus guttatus
CATTTTTAGGAGAAGAAAGACTCTGAATCCTTCTGAAGAAAGTTGAGGAATAGGTTTAGTGCTCTCCAGGCTGAGGAAGAACTAGGCATGGCTTCAAGGGAAGCAACTGAGCAGTGAGACCCTCTGCCATTCCTGGAATACTGAACATGCCAATACCCAGAAGAAGCGGTACATGATTGTTGTGGGTGACTGCAGGGGCTGGAGGTACTGATCTGCCAGCCTGACCTCTTATCCACAGAGATTTGTTGCCTGTTAGGTGCTTAAATAAGGGATAGAACAGTTCATCCTAGATGACGCCTCAAAGCATGTGGAGGACAAAAACGTGATCAGTAGAGAGTGTGAATTCACCAAGAGGAAATCAGGCTTAACCAATCTAAGAGCCTTCTATGATAGAATGACGGGCTGGGCAGATGAGGGGAGAGCAGTAGATGTTGTCTACCTTGCCTTCAGCAAGGCTTTCAATGCTGTCCCCCATAACATTCTCATAGACAAGCTCAGGAAGTGGGGGTGATGATAGTGAGGTGGATTGAGAACTGGCTGAATGGCACAGCTTGAAGGGTTGTGACCAGTGGCAGAGAATCTAGTTGGAGGCCTGTAGCTAGCCCCAGCGGCCACTACTGCATCCAGACCTGTTCAAGTAATGCATCAGTGACCTGGACGAAGGAACTGAGCACACCCTGATACAAAACTGGGAAGAGTGACTGATAACCCAGAGAGTTGTATGGCCTTTCAGAGAGACCTGGATAGGCTGAGGAGATGGGCAGAGAGGAACTTCATGAGGCTTAGCAAAGGCAAGTGCAAGGTCCTGCACCTAGGGAGGAATAACCCCAAGCATATTGGTTATACATTAGCGGTTGACTGTTGGAAAGCAGCTCTGCAGAGAACTACCTGAGGGTCCTGGTGGACAATTTGACCATGAGCCAGCAATGTGCCCCTGTGGCCAAGATGGCCAATAGGATCCACAGCTGCATTAGGTAGAGCATTGCCAGCAGGTCGAGGGAGGTGATCCTCCCCCTCTAGACAGCCCTGGTGAGGCCACATCTGGAGTGTTGTGTCCACTTCTGGGCTCCCTAGTAAAAGAGATACATGGAGCTACTGGAGAGAGTCCAGTGTAGGGCTACAAAGATGATTACAGGACTGGAACATCTCTCATCTGAGAAGAGACTTAGAAAGCTGGTTCTGTTTAGCCTAGAGAAGACTGAGAGGGGATCTTAACATTTGTGTGTACAAATATCTTAAGGGAGGGTATCAAGAGAATGGGGCCACACTCTTTTTTAGCCACAGCTAGCGACAGGACAGGAGGTAACAGCTACAATCTGAAATACAGGAAGTTCTCCCTGAATTTGAGGAAAAAACCTTTTGACCAGAAGAGTTTCCACTAGTAGCATGTTGGAGAGCATTACAAGAATGTATGTTGGAGAGCACTCTTGCTACTAGACATATCTTGTCAGATATACCCTAAAACTGCACTTGCCTTTTTCAGTTGAGAACATTCTCTGGTCAGTTAGCAAACCAGTCCTTTTGAATAATTTTCAAATCATAAACCCAAAATATATAGAATATATTCTTATGCCTCCTTGCCTCAACACAGACTTCGATTATGAACTATCGTATTTCCAACCATTTTAGTTACTTCTAATATTCTAGACATTCCGACCTCGTCTTCCACTGACAATATCACCCGATCTCATGTCACTTCTGGGTGACATTAGAAAAGTTCCTACACATTGTGGAAATTTTATTTAATGAAAATGTTGACTAATACTAGATTCAAATTCAGCTACTGAGAAATTCTAGTATACTCTTTCCAAACTTATAATTGATATTTCCATAGTAACTGTTTTTAGTTCATTATCAAACTGCCCACTTGCGATTTGTCTTATTTTCCTCTCAATTTCCAAATTTCCATCTAGCCCTGCATTAAACATATTTTCCTCAGCTACTTTTCTCTTGCCTTAAAACATTATTTAACAGTATTAAAACAAACAAAAAATTCTACAGCTTTATGATTCCCAAAGAATGTTTCATTTTCCTGCTGTTAAGATTAGATTTATCAAGATCAGATATTCTCCATCTGGCATTAAGCATTGATCACATCTCCTGACAGAAAAAATTACAATAAATAGAGTGAGTGCACAAAGAACAGCAGACAGCGGAGAGGGGAGTCGCCACAAAACGGGGATGCGCAAAGGTCTTGTTTAAGGGGGTGCATTCAAAGAGAACAGAGAATGATTAACAGTGCAGCCAGTACACCATCCCCGACAGTAGGACTTTAGGATATCTGATAATTATAGATCCTACAACAGCTTAATAATTTATTAGCTTATTAAATTTTGATTTTCAAAATGCATTATTAATTTAGAAGCACTTATGCAAGTTGTTTTATCACAACTGTCTCAATATTCTTCATAAAAAGAGAGACTATATAACCCCTCTTCACAGGAATACTATATATAAATCAGTTATTTTTACTCTTTCATAAGTGCAACACTACCACATCACTGTCACTGGATTTATGACAAAGTTAATAGACATCTGCTTTCCTAATAGTACTTTAATCTTCGTACAGACACTGATTATACTATTTCTGTCTCAAATGTAAATTGTGTTTTAATTTTCCTTTTTAAACTTGTATTTCAGAAAGTATAGCTGGATACATAACAACAGCTTGAAAGCAGACAAATTGTATTATAGTTTATTACCTACATATTCACTTATCTACACTGCTCTTTGTGTTTAGATGCAGTTTGGCAGAGAATGGGGGAAAATGGGAAAAGAAAAGCAGTATGGAAATTAAATAGGAAAACAGCTGATCTGCTTCTTTTAATAGTTGTACATTCTGTCCCAAATATACTACTTAATATTATAAGATAATAGAAAAATTTCTAGGCAACACAGATCACGATTTAGTTAACAGTCAGAATATATTTAAAAAATTCTCAGAGTCAGGACACAAAATAAAATAGATGACACATGGAGTTAAGATTCAACTGTTGCTCATGTCTGACATACATAATACAGTAACACGTATGCTTCTAGAGTTAGTATAAATGACAAACAAGACATTTTACTGTGCGCACGAACACTCGCTGGATGTAAAATACAAATTAAATGAAATTGACTGAGATTTTAGCCTGGAAAGGCAAAGGGAATATAGCAGCCACCTCACACCACATGGCATGCTCTCCGAGCAGATTAGCACAGGAGTTACAGCCACAGCTGAGAGCAGCTCTTTGCTTTCGGAGCCCTTCCAGAAGGCTGAGCCTTTCCACACTGAAAGTCAAGGAACTGAAACTCATCAATTGTTAGGTGAGCCTTTAAAAGAAATGTACATATACTTCAGCTTGCCCTTTTAAAACAAAAATAACTGAATTTACTAAGAACTAGTTCTTAGCTTATGTTGCTTAAACTGTTTCCCTGTGCCATCCATGCTATGTTACAAGTAAAGTTAACTGAGTAGCTGGAAAAGGACTATTCTGTTCTCTTGTCTCCAGGTGGCAGGCTACAGCTGGAAGAGTTCATTTGTGTTTGTCCTTTCAGTAACAGTGCTGTGGAGTAGCTGAAAACACGGTGAACAGAACTGATACACGCTGAGCATACATTTGAAACATAACAGTGTAAACTATTAATTACAGGAGTCAACACAGTTATTTCTTCCAGCTCTGAAAAACTTCAGTAATAGTTGTACCAGTTTAATTCAGCAAAATTGGAAAACAGGATTCAGGCATAGTTTTTATTTCAGCAAAAATAGAGAGTTAACTTGTTGATCAGAAATATAATAAAAGCTCACTAACTTGTGAGTAAAGGAAAATCTTTACGATTATTGTTTTAGACCTGCAGTCATCCACTGATCTACACCTTTGAAAAAAATATTCTAGTTATTTATTATCTCTGTATGGATGAGGATGATGCCATGTCTTCTATTTAACAAATCACTAACAGATTCAAATATTTGATGTATTACTAATCCTTTCCTGTGATTACTGTGATCTTGACACAGGGTTTCATCTTACAAAGCACCCTTTGTAGCCACTTTGTTAGCAGCATCCCAGACTCTAAAGTTAAAACACTTAAGAGCTCCAACAGCTGAATAGAATTCTTATTTACCAGTTTCCAAGGTCAATATGTTTACTCATCTGGCAAAGCATCTTTGCAACATCAGCCCAAAACATGAGGATGACTCCAGGCCAGTTCTAGCCGTCAAACACTAGGACTGAAAGCAAGGCGGTGTGGAGCACTGCTCCCTGCAAGCGGTTGCAGGAGGCTTCAATAGGTTGGTTTCCATCAGAATAGACAGAACTATCAATGGGAATTCATTCCAAAGACACAAGACAGAAGAAAATGAACCAATAGTGTGAAATCCAAGGTAAGACTGTTTCCCAAGGTAAGTTAAAGCAAAATAGGAGATTGTATCAGCAGCCTTTGACCTCACTTATCCATGGTCTGTATATGCTTTTTCTGTGTAGAGTTCAGATCTAGATTTTATGGTCTACCTATATGAATTAATTGCTTCTTTCATGTAAAAAAACAAAAAACAAAAACCACATAACACTTCAAGGGTGAAAATACAATTTGCATTGTAGTTTCCAGATGGTTTCTTCTGCCGTTATTAATTTGTTTTTTTAGACATCTTTTTAAAGTTCTTCTCCTTCATGCAGAAGTACCTAAAATACCTGAATTTGAGAGAAAAGTAGGATAACTGTGTAGCTCTTCATGAGCTGGAAGCATCGAAGGATAAGTTATCAAATAACAATAATTGTAGCTTGAAAGATCGATCAGGAAGTAACAAAAACAAAACAAAACAAAAAAACACAAGAAAAATGCTAGTATTAAAAAAGTATTTATGTTCTTTATCTTAATGGCTTTACATAAAACAAGAACCAGGACAAATGCTAAATATGTCCCTGAAATATATTAGTCTTTATTTCTAAAAACTAAGTTTTCGTATATTCATATTCTTCTCTAATTAAAGTTTGGATTTATGTCCATATTTACAATGTTCTTTCCATTCTTAGTAATTCTTTTTAGAATTTGCATAACTCCTGAAGTTTTGCAGATGTCTGATTCTGAGTGTCTATAAAAGCTTAGTTATAGGCACATTAACTAATGCCTCCAAAGTTGGCAACATAAAAACGTAAGATGAGTTGGGATAGCAATTCAAAAGCATTTTGGCAAGACCGAAACGCCTCCAAAATCTGCTTCCACACAGCAATTTTTAAATACCATAAGCAACAAACCTATATTTAGACAGAGTTCACATAATTTTCCATCCTTATAGACTGGTTTCTTTTTATTTTATGTTTAGATTCGCTTACAAAATTTAATCAAAAGGTTATAAAGAAGAGTATGATCCACGATTCAATTTACCTCAAAAATAAACTTGAATTACAGCTATCAATCCACCCAAATTCCCAACCAGTTATCTTGACTTTGTATAGTTTTGCTTCATTCTGAACTGGATGAGATAACAAGCCTCAGTATCCACCTGATCAGAACCGGGTCCTTGTAGCTCCTGGATCTGTCTCTGTATAGGCTTGTGCACATGATGTCTTAAGGGACTCACGGAAGCAATGCAGCCTCCAGAATAAACTTTTACAGATCTATCTGTTTCTGAGCACATCTTGGAATTTCTTGGTTACGATTTTAGCCGCTCTTTTACTTGAAAACAAATCTATGTCTTTTAACTGAATTAAAATACATTTCAAACAGCTCAAGAAACTATTATGTGAAATATCTACGAAACTACCTAGTAAATTATATTCTGTGACAAATTTTCCCCAGCCACAATGAAAACTTCAGAACTACTGCAGAGGTAGACAGACAACCCGTACTGCAATTTACTTTTAATAAAGTACACAAAAATTGAGATGCTTGCAGCTACTTACATACACTACAATACTTCATAGTTTCTATATATACTACAATGAAGTTTGAGTTTTTAAAATGAAATCATAATACACGTAGTGATAAATAAACCCTTAATAAACTTATAAACTTAATAAAATACTCAGATTATGTTTTAGCAGTAACAAAAGTACTGGATTTAATTCTTCTTGCTTAAACTTCAGGAAATTGTGCTAACAATCTAAGCTGGCATATCTTAAAGTCTTCCAAAATCTATACCATATACCATGCTAGTGGAACATTGAAAAATGTTCTCTGTGTGTGTGTATAGATATTTAAATTTTCATATGATAGGCTCTATGTACACAGGTGATATGTAGGAGCTGTGCATGTAAATATGTAGGTGATAACATGAATCACTTAATATCTCAGAGAAATAATTGCTCATTAATAAAAATGGATAGTATTCCTCATGAATTTCTCATTGTTCATTAATAAAAAATTAGGTAACAAAAAAAGAAGAATGATTATATCATTTTAATCAATGTAAATTACATTAATTTTATATTTTCCAAACTGCTCATATGATCTGCTATTTTCCTGGAAACAACAGAAAATTCTGATGTAATTTATTTAAACATATCCATTTTGACTTGAGTGTGATTCCCCTAATTCTCTTTAATCAACAACTTAACCAACTGCTTGTGACAAATAGAGAGATAAATAAAAAAATAGTGTTCCTGGAGTTAGTGTCACGGCCATAAAATCTGAATTTATTTTTCAAATACCTTCTCTAGCAACGCTGAAGGCATCCTATCTAGCATGCTATCAATTCAAATGACAGGCCTGAGCATCAGATTAAGGATGTGTCAGACACCTGATAGAAGATTCCTGGAGAATACAGCAGACAGGTATCCTGCTTCAAAATGATCTATTGCTGTTACCACATCTATTGAAGCATTTGTGGAAACATTTATAAGAAAACAAACTCACTTAAAATTACAATAAAAATTAATTGTAATCAGTGAAAACAAATACCTTCACTTTTCATTATGCCAGACCCTGAAAAAGTCACCTAATTTTAACAAAAATTACCAAATGTCTCACAAAAATAAGCTAAACTAGAGCAAACGGGTGAGCTACTAATGCTACAGTGATAGGCCTGCCTGCCTTTCTTGCTGTCAAACCTGGACAGAAGCAAGGAAGAGGTTTCTTGGTCCCAGCAACAATACTTGTAACATTTAAAGATCAGATATGAGGTCAGCTGCGGAGGGGCAATTAATGCAAGAAGCATGTTTTAGAAAGGACAATCAAACAGGGAGATACCTTTGCCTGAAAAGCCATTTCTAAAGGTAGAGTTGTAGGCAGACATCAGCATCCTGGGGGAAGAGCTGTGCGAGTCTCTTGTACACTGAGGGATGATGCCACAACGGTAGGGGAATTGCAAGAAGTGAAATAAAATGAAACCTACTCAGATACGAGCCACAGCACTCCTTGCAGTTCCATGTTCATACAGAATCACATTTTAAAACACGACCATTGTTTTCGAGTCCAAATGCTAGACGCTTACATGTACCCCTTGAATAAAAGAAAATAAGAGGGGACAGCTGTATTAGTACATAGAGCAAAGCTAGCCTTTGAGAAAGAGGATAATTTTTTTGTTAACTTAAAACAGCCTAGCGTCAAGCAACACAGAACAGCTTTCTCTAGAAAAAACATTGTTCATCCATGCACAAAGTATTTACCACTGTTAGGAAAAATTTTGTCTGTTGTGATTGCCCTAAGGCCTATCTGTACCCTTACCCTTCCCAGGTAAACAGTCTCTGAGGTCAAGTACTGATCTTTTTTAGTCTCTTAGATTGCGACTTAGAATTTTTTTTTTTTGAGACCAGATCACTTTACCTTCTCATCCCCAGTAACCGACACGCTTCATAAGCTAATATGAATTATTTCACTCAGTGGTATAAGCCCGAAAAATTATTGTGGCAGAAGAGCACTTAGAAAAGATTAGAAAAATCAACCATTTTTAAAAGGTGTTAGAATCCCCCCAAAGACAGGGGGATTTAGTCCAGATGCTCTTCCCCACTGTACCCACAAAAGGCAAAGACCACGAATTTGAGAGAAGAAAATAACACAATTCTATCAGCTGGCTGCACAGTTACTTAAGGTATCACACCATCCAGAATCAGCTCATTTTCATTGGCGTTTCAATACAAGCAAAGGCAGAATTTATCCATGTGCCACCACCATAGTCTTACGCTGGATTCATATTTTCAATTTTTTTTTTTTTTTTTTTTTTGAGAAATGGTTGTGTATGCGGAAGTTTTCTTGCTTTTCTTACTGTTATTTTTAATAAAATCTGGAAGTCTTAAGATCAAGAGCACTCAACAGAGATGCTAATGTATGTTTGGGCCTGTCAATAGTCAATAGCAGAGTGGATAATGAAAACCTACTTCAAGCATAGGAAATTCATAAAAGAAGACATAAAGCCAAACCTAGGAAAAGAGAAGAGTTACCAGAGCAAGAATCAGCACAGAGATACAGAGAAATGAAATTACATAGAGCTTGTAGATGAGAGAGAAAAGTTGGTACAATGCCATAAGTCAATTAGGTCAATAAAATTAGCAATGACATTGCTGGAGGAAAAAAGGAGAACAACACTAATAGCGTCGTTCCAGTTACACTAGAAAGGGAAGAAAATGAGTAAACCAGGTATCATTGCTATGGTAAGGAAGTTATCTGGAAAAAAAAACACCCAGAAAAGGGGCGAGGATTTTGGTAGCACTTGGTAGAACTCTGGAAATTAAGTCACTGAATTAAGATGTACTTCTTACCACAATGAATAAAAATCAGGAACTTGTCAAAAAAAAAAAAATCATGTTTCAGAGAAACGGAGAAATGTTTATTAAACTAAAAATAAATTTTAAACATCTTCCATTAATTCATAGTCCAGGGCTGACTATTTCACCAGGAAAGATTCAACTTTATCATAGTGCTTCTGAAATACATACAGCAATTCTTAGCTTTAAGGCTGTTACAGATGCTGAAGCCAAGCTGGTCACAGCAGTATGGTAATTCTCTCGCAGCTCAGCCATCTCAGTTATCTTTACCACATTTAAATCTACAAGAGTAGTCCATGATTTCAGATCTTCATCAAGTTTTCCATTATATACATCAGAAGGTATAATCTGATTGAATCAGATCACACAGAATCCTAACTAAATACTAAGATCATGAACTAGAAGTTGGGGAAGCTATGAAACAGAGAGAGAAATAAAAGATGAGGCAGCAGAAGCAGATTACAACAATATTTGAAGTTTAGCTCTGATAAAGCCCAGATTAGAAAAGGCAGAAGAACTATATTTGTCAGATTGCAAAAGCAAAAATGAGTTACGAGTGATGAATCCAGGCTCATACATGAAGATGGCTGTTTGAAAACAGGACAGTCAATCTCCAAAGAGAAAAAGCTGTGATTTTTTCCCCCTCTAGTGAGGGGGGATTGCAAGGGATCAATAAAACCTGAAATGCCATTAGCAAATAAATAAATAAATAAATAAATAATCAGAAACGAAAACAATTTTGAAATTTAAAAGGAATTACAACCTTACCAGACAATAAAATGTATAGTTGTCTTTTGTTTAATTAGTTGGTGCGAAGTAAAGGGTTTTCTTTTTCCTCTCTATAAACTTTGTCATTTTAAGATTAGCAGGAGTAAAGGATGCTAACTGCTTGTAAGACATGGTTGGTTTTTGAAGGACAATTTAGGCCTAATACTATAATTCCCAGGGAAAATGCGTTACATACAGAAAGGAGATATTGATGTAGTTATGTTAAGATTTGATTTGAAGAGAGTAGTACACTAAGATGACAAATAAAACACTATTTTAGTAACTTTATAAACAAAAAAATCTTCTTTAAAATCGAGACCTGCTCCTTATTCTGGTAAGGAAAATAGTGGTATTGTAAACTTATTGTCTTTGAAACAACACAAATCTTTCTCTAAGAAATGTAGAGCAAGGGATCAAAAGCAACAAGAAAATACAGACAAAAGCCAAGTGGCTATTTTACTGTACAATGCAGAACTTGATATTAGTGCTTATTCTCTTACAGCATCAGAATTATTGCTTACACCTATAAAAATATTGACCAAATTTTACAGCAAATATTAACATAAAATAATCACTTTCTTCATGGCTTCTGCGAAACTGATTTTCTCCATTAGTGAGTATTTACCTTCTCTCTGTCATAACCTTTCACACTTACACACCCCATGCGAGCAGTTAGCTCGCTTTTTCTCAAGACCCAGGATCAGTGTGGTTTGGTATCACGCTGCCAAACCTGTTCCAGTGCATGTGTGTGTATGTACGTGCGCACACACACGTCCATGTACGTGAGTCAGAGAGACACAGACAGGCAAACCAGAAGGGAAGGCGGCTTTGTACGCATCTTTAGTAACTGCAGAGATATCTAATTAAACAAAAGAGGAGTCAGAGCATACATTAGCCTATTCTACTTCCCTACCTATTATTTTTTTCCAAGCTTTCATATGCCTTCATCCTCATTTCTGAAAGCTAACCATCCCTTCTTCCTTTCTGTAAAGCTGACATTTGACAGCTTAACATAGCTGACAGGGTTACCCAACAGCCCACCCTCCCTATTCTCAATCCAATTAGACCTCTAATCCTCCAGATGAAAGGCCCAACTACTCACGTTCCTCATGACAACGACAGCTATTGATTATTTGTCACTACAGCTAACACCTTCTCTGTCGAGGCCACTCTGACAGAAGCAAACCTACCAAATTAGACAGCACTTTATCTGCCCTGGAGGCCAAATGGCACAACAAGTAAAGGCTAATAAATGGTATAAAAATGAACAAATCATAACATTATGACAGGTTGATCGTTGCCAGCAGCTTCACAGCTCAAGCTTGATGCTCTGTTAGACCTGTTCCTTCTCTTTTCTCTTCCACTCATGCTCCAACTTTGACTGAATTAAAGGCCAGAACAATTAAGGCATTTGACCAGCAAAGATAAGCTAGGATAGAAGTATCATCAAGGGACACAAATGTCAATAGCAGACTACCCTTTGTCAATAAAAACATTCCAGCGTTGCTAATGCTCAGGACTTTGCTCTCCACTAGGCTGCACTGATTCCCTTTGCATAGCCCTCTTCTCAAATTCGCACAGAAACTCCGGAAAAATTAACCCCACCACGTCAAGCTTGAAGTGGGAAACATTCTTGAGAGATGAGGACTGGCATCACCCAAAACTAGAGCTCACTACGGAGCTACATGCCACAGAGGTGTGGTTGTGTCAGTTAACACCTGTAAAGCTCCCCTTTCTTTTTGGTGGACTCATATAAGCCAGAAAGGTTATCTTTTGAATATATAACACAAATTTTCTTAGATTATTTCTTGAGAAAAAAAGTGTGCTTCAAGGACACCATACAACACCTAGTAACATAGGATCTCAAAGTCATTCCCCTCTAAAGCAAACAGAAAAGTAGAAACAACAGCAAAATTTATTATTTGTATGATAGCTTAATTCAAAAGCTTTACTAAGGATCAGAGACAGTGCCTGAACTAAGATCGTTTTTGTTTTCTTTTCAATGTTCTCTTCCTGACATTTATTGCATTAGACCACCACAGGAATATTATAGGACCGTGCAATTACAAGAATAATGCAAGATAAAACACACACACACACTTCCTGAAAGAGTTGAAAAGCAACTACCTCTGCCTTACAGCCATTAGCTGGTTCCTTAACCATACCAAAGATATTTTCCAGTAGAGGATTCATATGCTTCTGAAATTATATACCAACAATAAAATAAAATTACCTGAAAACTAAATAAAAGCTTCTTTAGTTAAAAACACATATAAAAAATGAATGTCAGTTATTCTGTTTCCAAAAAAACCCTGCAGTTTAACTAAGGAAAATATTACTGCTTTACACTTAGATTGCACAGATACATGCACAGTACAATATAAAAATATTATAGGATTTCTTTAGTAATAAAAACCCTATTAGGTAATATCTGCACTCAAGTTTTTTTAATGTCTTAAATTCAAAAGCAATATTCAAGGTAATTCCCAACTGTATTCTTGGGTACAGACATATTTATTAACTTGTTCAATCAGAAACAGGTAACTCCACTCTAAAAGATGTGCATTACAGTTCAATAATATCATGAGAAACAGATTTTAAAACCAATGATTAGATAAACAGATCCCTTAAAATTTCTGTTGCCTGGAGAAAAAAAAATGTGAGCCATTTAGACAGTGGAGTCTCAGAAAACCCATACAAAGTGATAAAAACATTGAAAAGCTGAAATTGTTTGCAATATTTCTAGAAATAAACTTTAATAATTATTATACCATACTAAAATGTACTCCAAATGCAATAAATCACTAAAAACAAAGGAGATTAATGCTTTAAATTTAAAATAATGAAGTGGTATAGTATTTGTTTAATGTTTTAATACCATTCAGCCTTTTTCAAAACAAGACTAGTCCAGAATTGGTAAAATTCACCCAACACAAACTTCCTATGCTGAAAGGGACCTCTAGTGGCTTATCTAGCCAAACCCTGCACATCAGAGAGAATGAGAGCAAACTCATTCCAAATTATTACTAACAGATATATACCTGGATATGGCAGAAATTGTGAGTTCCCAGTGTTCTCAAGGGCTTTTCAGGTTTTCCTGCATGAAAAAATACCTTACTGTTCATATTATAAACTTACTTGCTATCCTATGTTATATTTACTACTACTCGTCCTTATTTATCAGATTCTAATAATTTGTAATACATACTTTATTTACAGAGTAAAGGAATATATTCTATCATTCTCTGAACTTGAGTTCACCTAGTTCATCAGAAGTACTCTAATTTGGCTTTTGCGTCCTCAAAGCCTTTTATTATTGTAAGAGCATTTTATTTTTAACTGTGATGGACAAAAGAAAAGCAGCATTATACTAGAGGACTAGCTGCTGCCAGGTAGTGAATAAAATCTATTGTTCTTCTTGATTTCTAATTGTATTGGCAAAATCTGTGTCTTTGTATAAGACTTATTAACCCAATGAATTGGCTCCTCCATGATTATCTCTTCATCTTCTTCCGAAAGAGTTATTTATAGTTAGCTTAGGATCCTTATAAGTACAAATCTTCTCTGTCAGTAGTGGTCAGGATCAGAAATCACATACCGCAGTGTTTTCCAAGCAGTGTTCCAAGATATATGCCTGAGAAGAGAAGGCTGAGAGGAGATTTGATCAACATGTTCAAGCACTTGAGGGGTGATTGTAGGGAGGATGGGGCCAGGCTCTTCTCCATAGTGGCCGGAAACAGGACAAGGGGTAACGGGTGTAAGCTGAAACACAGGAAGTTCCACCTCCATATGAAGAACTTCTTTCCTGTGAGAGTGCCAGAGCCCTGGAACAGGCTGCCCAGAGAGGCTGTGGAGTCTCCTTCTCTGGAGATCTTCCAAACCTGCCTGGATGCCACCCTGTGCCACGTGCTCCAGGTGTCCCTGCTGGAGCAGGGGGGTTGGACTAGATGATCTCTAGAGGTCCCTTCCAACCTCAACCATTCTGTGATTCTGTGAATCTGTGAATCACACCTGAAAAATCCTGTGCACAGAGCAAGGGTTCATCTGTTCATAAAAATCTCAGAAATATTTATTCTTTGTTCTGTTCTTACAGTAGATTTGTAATCCTCACAATTAAGTGAAATAATTCAAAGTATGGATGATACAATGCTGGCTGCCAGCCTGAATATCAGCTTTCAAAAAATGCAACTGCCCTAGGCAATCAGCAATCACCACTATGTGCATGTGAGCACATGAAGGAGAATGCACCAGGCTCAGCCCATCCCTCTCCACACAAATATACTCTGCTAGGTGGTATTCATTTAAATACTTAACAAGTATTTGGCAGCATGCTGTGAGCCTCTTCAAATGTGCCCCTCCACCATCCGCTCATTCGCGCTATTTTAAATTTTCCTATTATAAGTAGAAGCAGATAGAAGCATACTGTCCACAGCAGGCTATAGAATAAACCCATTAGAAAATCACAGAGTAATGCATTTTGGTGCCTCACATGGCTTTCCCTGACAATCTTTCGCAACCCAATCCTATCCAAAAACAGCAACTCACACTACTTTTGTTTTAGCCACACTAATTCCTGTGATGTTCAAAAAAAACCTGTTGGAAAACATGTATGTTCAAGAAAGTACACACAAATTGCAAGTTATATTCTCAAAAGTATACTCAATTAATTAAAAGGAGTCTAATTTATATCCACTGTAGACATTCATATCATATTCACCAGTGACCTCTAAATAGAGGCATAGGGCCCAAGTCTGATATTTAGCTACATTGGAAATCTGAACCCAGCCATGTAAGCTTGTGCACAATCTTACCCTACACTGGGAATTTATAGTAACATAAAACTAGTGACAAATCATATTCAGCATCTCCTGTGAGACTGAAACTTGACACGTAAAAACAGTATTTCTATGGTTGTATCTCCTACAGGCAAGAGGACTGGCTGGATGTTAAGCCACAGTTTATACCAGAAGATTGCAAAATACCAAATGACAAAAATGACTTCCCACTTAGTAAGACAATGTGCAATGCCCTTTTCCGTTAACAAATGCATGATGAAATGTGAAAATCTACTGCCTGAAAATGGGCAGACCATATACTGATCTCGCAAAGCGGTGCTTAAACCAAGCTCTACTTACCAACAAAACCCTAGTCAATGTTTCACAGAAAGCCAAAGCACCCACAGGAAGCTGGGTGCCAACTGGTTCCAATTATCGTGTGCTATAATGTTTGCTGTAACCAATTTTGAGGACCTTTCCTCTCCTTTACAGCTCTAATACGGTAATTAATCAAGAAGTAGAGTTTTGGAAGTGAGAAATACACAACACATTTCTGATCACTTTCTTAACATCTACTGTTGACTGATTTCCCAAAACTTTTTCAGATTAACCATTTTTCTCCCTCACTACATACAAGAGAGCTTAATTGACTTGCACTGATTTCGTCAAAAGGTTTCTGCCTTGTAGTACTCTTTCTGCATGACCATGCACATTTCAGTGGAGAAATGGTTAAATTTAAGATGTGCTAGAGCTCCCTTGGGTGTTCAGTTTCCTGACAGGATACCAATACTTCAGTTTCATACTTTACTATTTGCTCGCTGATCATGACAGCTTAATGCAGAAGCAAATTAAACTATTAATGAAATCTAGTGACAGTCTAAAGCAGATTTATAGAAACATATCATACATGCAAAAGAAACCCATACCTTCTATTTACCTCACCAGCAACTTCAAAAGACTTCTCTTGTCCTCTCCTCTATTCAACTGGCAAGCTAATAATTTCCTATCTAAGGCTTTATAAATATTTTTTCCTCATATCTAAGTTTGCTTAGGAAGTTTCAGCCCCATCTATGGCGGTTTTGTTGTTCTTCCTCAGTGGTGACATTGCAGCATTCTGTGGGATCATCCTGTAAATCACATCCCCAGAAAAATGTGAGATTTTTTCCTAACTTTTCCTATGATTATTTTTAACCATTTCAATTATCTGTCTTATAGCATGGCTCAACAGTAGCATCAGCACAAGTAGATTTGAGAGCATAAGAGCTTGTGCCAAACAGGCAGAAAATGAATCATTACTTTGTACAGCTCATCTTCTGTTGCCTGATTGAGCTAAAACAGCTATAGGATAAGACACCTACTTGTGAAAAGAGTAGGGGGAATTGACGTGGGAAGAGCAATCCTGCCATCCATTTAACTGATAAACAGTAGCCAGATGAGCTTGCTTGTAGTACAACACATACAGCAAATTGTATTCTCTGTCCTTTAGCATATCCAGCACCTTCACCTTCAGGTCACATTCGCAAGAAATAATTCTTTATTTGGTAACATAAAGAAAACATTTATATCACAGTTGGTGCCTGTGGTTTAAATAAACACAAAGGAAAAATACAGTCCTGCATGTAAGAACAAATATCCTCTCTTCTGTCCGCTTGGTTAGTATTCTTGTTTCGTATCTTAGCCTGTTCAGATTGTCACCTTTAGTCAGATTGTATGTTTGAAATATGAAGTTCATTCATGCTTCATGAAATCAAACAGACAGAATTAATATTCACAACAAAGGAATCCCACAAAAAGTTATTCTAGGATAAAAGGGAATATGAAGTGATCACAGTCAACTCCAAAAGATATCAGGAATATTTATTTGCATGACACAGGGAAATAAAGTTAGAAATGCATGTGATCTTTTCTGCAGTTCAAAAGATGCCTTATATGTTGAGAGACTACAACTGCAGGAAATGCATCTTGAAAAAGATGGTGGGAGAAAATACATAAAATGCTCCCAGGCAAGGTTACTCAGAAACTTCTAATACAGGTATCATTTACTTGAAGAAAAAGGGAAAATGCATTTCTGTTTTGGGACTCTTAGGGTACCATGACTGGATTCATTAAATAAGATTTGGGAATAACTTTTCATGACCTTACAGGTATAAGTGATGCTGGCGAGCACATGTTCCAGATGGGACAGACAAGATTTTAGAGGGACACTGGAATGACGTTTCAGGTGCTTTTCTAAACTGCAACTTACTCTAGCTACAGTATTAGTCAAGTTTCACTTATATAGTGCATTACTGTGCACATTTGAAGAACGCATTCAAGCTATTTTTAAGTGGCTAAATTTCTATCTGAACTTACTCGCATAATTCTAAATATAAAATATTACGCGAACATTTCAATTCCCAATAGAAGACACAGCAACACAGCCCACAGTCTCTATGGAAACCCTTCCAGCAGAAGGGTGACTGAGCACTGTCACCTGCAGTGCAGACACTTGCAGAAGGTCTGCCCAACTCCTCCTCAACTTCAGGTGTCTCCTACACTGGTATCTACCTCTCCCTTTCCCATGTTGCAGTCATATCATCTTATTAGAACCTTATCAAATGCTTCACTATTCAAATGCGTACATCCCACCTCAGGATATAATGTTTCTACACTATGGCTACCTTTATGTAACATTGACTAAACTAAAAATAAAAATGTGCAGAGTATATTAAAAATATACAGCTGAATACTGTGGAAAATTATGAACAGGTGAAAAGGTACTATAAATAGAAGTGGTTTGGTATAGGAAGCATGGCAAGCACTCTTCACCTTACTTGTACCAAAAGACATAGCTTACATTGTCAAAACAACCTCCATTTTTGAGTAGCTACGTTTTCAAACATAAGTACAAAGAGAAGAATAGTAAGCAAAAGCTATTCTGTTCAGTGTGAGTTATCTTCTCTCTGGACTTGTTTTATATTTAGTTTATGAACTCACAAGTCTTGACTGGGCAGCCAACCCACCCATTCCTCTCCATCCACGAGCAGTTTGTCACTGTGGATACTCTGTCCCAGTCCTAAACAAACTCAAATTATTGAAGTACTGAAAACAAACTCTAAATTACACATTAATGTTGAATTCTTCCTTTAACTGTGACAACATAATCTCATAATACTATTGCCTGAAATTTTAGAAGGAACAACAGGCAGTAACACATTTCTCTCCTCATCCTGGCACTGATTTGGTACTCTGTGTTCTTGAAAACCTCAGACATAGCACAAATAATTAACACTTTATGGCCTTATATCCACTAAAAGAAAAGGTAACATTCTAACCAGGAACAGTGTATGCAAAGTAAGCTCTAAGACTTTAGTTAAAAGTAATTATCCCAAAACAGACAAGAAATGATCTATTTTGGCATGGACCCTAAATATTATAGCATAATTCGTCTTTAAAATATTCAGTGTCCAAAGGTACTGCATACTATCTGCTTATTTACTTTGCAAGGCTCTATAGTGGCAGAGCACTTTTTATTTTATTACCTTTTGTGCAGCAAGATGGAGAGCAGTCCTTTGGCTGTGATCAGCTCTATTAACATCTGCTCCTGCCTTCAGCAATGCTTCAGCACAGTCCAGCCTGTCGGCCAGCACACAGTACATGAGTGGAGTTCTTCCAAACTGGTCCTCTTTATCTTTCAGCTCAGAGTTTCCTAAAAAAAATAATCATCATAATTTTATATACACAACTACATCTACAAGTATAGGTGTATTTCTGCTATGACATAATTATATATCATGTAAAAATCATTATAGAGATTTTGGTTGCAAAGATTACTCAAAAGAACATCAACAGTAAGTAAATGAAATTGTCTTCCTGAAAGCTGCCAATACTGTATCTGAAACAAGTTTTGAAACCCACTCACTGCAATGTTTAATTAAAAAGCATAAAGACATCAATAGCCCATCAATACCATTATTTACTTCACAGTGCATGATAATAAATAAACTAATAAAATAGTTAAGAAGCTTTCTTGGATTTATATAGTTATATGGAACTTCTTCCATACTTTCATAATATTACAGTTTCTTTGCAAATGGATGAAGTACCAAGGTGATTTTTCTTTCCTCTACTATTAAGAAAAAAAACAACTTGTAGTTACAGTGAAACAGTGATGTCATGTCTCAATATTTTATCTAATTATAAATTAGGTAAACTAATATTTTTGCTGCCCATTAGAGCATGGTGCAGAACATCAAAGCCAATTATGAACAACGGAGCTCTGTACAACAGTATGGAGATATTGTGGTCCAAAGCAAAAATATAATTCAACACAGCAACAATCTTAGCTAACAAAACAGTTTCCCTAACAAGCTATATACAACCAGGTGCTTTATCAGCATTAGCTCTGTCAGTGACAATTCAGGCATGTCAAAACCGTATCCACTGTTTTGTGTTAACACAGCCTAAAATGCATCTTGAATTTGTTGAAGGGGACGTTTACATATATTTGAAAAAGAAATACAGAAACAAATAGCTCTACCAACAACCCTCACGTACATGGCTTAGCCTTCAAAGACACCTGCTCTTAAATCAGCACTTTTCAGACCGGTCCCTCTCCCTCAAATTCCAGGTCGCCTCTCTGTTTTATGCAGCTATACAGAATGTACAGACTAGAAGTAAAAAGTGGGTACAGAATCACTCTAGCAAATATTGCCTAAAGTTTAGCTCATGCTAGTTATGGACATCGGTTTCTTCTTCAGCTCTTAGAGAGCCATGTAGCTGATGAATGAAAAAGACCTTGCATGACTACATACAGCCTGAGGAAAAAAACGAGGCAAGACCTTGAAATCTTGATGATGGCAACCTGCCTGAGGTTGCTGCACTGCTTTTTAAGGTAAAAAAAATATATCTATTTTTACCTGGCAAAAAGCTTCTTTATTTTCATTCTGCCTGTTTAAAGGCCTCTCTGAGCCTTCTAATGATTTGAGTCCTGAAGGTACTTCACAAAAAACATTTTTGTGGTGATGTTCAACTTGAGAAAAAGATGTAGGAGTTACTGTATCACCATCAGATGCTAAATGAGACAAGACTCATGAAATGCACTGACTGCAAAAACTTGTGGACATCACAGTACAATAAATTAATGTTTTCTGGAATCAAGAAAGTACAGATAACCTTTTAAACATTCAAAAATGAAGTAATTTATAAATCCCAGAACTCAGAAGAGTCCTCAGAACTTCAACACAATCTCCGTAAATGCTTACATCAGATTGTGTAACATATCTATGCATTGTTATACCAAAAACAGGGGGGAAGCAGGAGAAGGACCTAAATCTTCCTTAGTTGCGAAAAATCACCTCTTGCTACTTGCAAGAGTCTTGCCTTTTTAATTCCTCACTTAAGTTTTATTCAACCTGTAGCACTGTAGAGTAAGGAAGAGAGAAGCAAAGAGAAGAATCAAACAGAAGCAAACATCTGCACACTTGCATTTCAGAACCTGTAGTTAATATTTAAAATAAAAGATCATCCTGGACATTTCAAAAGCACTTGTATCCCTGTGGTAGATGATAATGGTTTTAAAATGAGGAGTTTGAATGAATGGACACTTCAGTATAATGGTTATTATACACATTTCTGTGTTCTTATAATGAGATTTCGCGTGCTCCTTAAAAGCAATAACATGCATCTCCCCTAAACTATATATGAAAACTTTAAATGCAAAATGATCCTCTAACCACAAAATGAACTTACGCTGCTTTTTTCCCAAGGATTAAAACCACGCAGATGGGTTTTAACACTAACAAAACTGTTAATTCAAGACATGTTAAGTGTCATATAAAAACATAAACCTAACATTCTGAGCATACCCCAAAGCTTTACATTGCACAATGCTGAAACAACGTGATAGAGACGTAGGCAACTCATGCAATGCAAACAATTAGCATACTTTTGGTGAAACCTGAATTACATAACACACATATGGAACATCCTGTGTTTTAATCCACAGGCTGTTCAAAAAGCCCAATAATCATTGCATCAGTAGTGGTTAAGAAACAAAACCACAAGCTTATTCCACAAGCCCCTTTCTCACTAGAAATTGTTCCTTTTACCTTTGATTCTATTTGGGCATCTGAACAGGTACAGGTTCTCAAAAAGAACACAGTATCTGGGACACACTCCACCATTTTGAACATCCGTGCTCCTTTAAATTTAAAAGCTATCAGAAGGGAAGATTACATATATGTCCATATAAATGAACTATATCGAAATGCAATGTATATATTTGCATATATTCATGCAGGCCTCATCAAGCTAAGTAGATGAGAAATGGAGTAACTGCCAAACAGGCTGAAGGGGCTTCTATTTTCCTAGGAGACTAATTAACCAGAGTCCTTGCCCCTCCCATGTTAATAGGGAAAAGTCAGAGGGGAATGTATTAATGAGCGCAGAGAGAAAAGACCTCCCTAAAGGAAGGGGAAAGTGAGATTTTATCTTACTGGATATACCACTACACACATAACCAGATGCAAAGCTCTGCTGCGTTAACAGAATTTTTAATGCTCACGCATTACGCTGAAGTATTGTCCTGGATTACACAACACTATTAAGTGCACTCATGCAGTCCAAAGAATAACATAAACTGCTCAATTTACGTCTGGCCTCAATTTATACCAACACTGCCTTGTAAAAATCTAAAAATATTACTCTGATGTCAGGACAGGCATTCCTCTTCTGCTAGGAAATACTTTT
>NW_010578619.1:0-43713 GCF_000705375.1 Tinamus guttatus
TTACTGCTGCTCACAAAGAACCTTCTAACTAGAAGTCAATCAGCTGCCTCTGAGCTGATCGAGACAATAGTGAAATAATCGAAAAAAATCCAGCCTGATTCAAGTTCGGGTATGAAATCAAAGTGTTGAGGAGGGCAGGTGTGCATGAAGAGGTCGCAGGTGTTTCTTGGAGAAGCAGAGCCTGTCCGCAGAGATGCGTGTCCCTCTTCCCATGACTATGAGAGGGAAGTATCCACGCATCCCCGTGAAAATGCATACATCTCGTGAAGTCCTCTTCTGGGACCATCCCACTCTGACATTGAATGTTCCAGGCTGCAGGATTAAACTCCACTGCAGAGATGTGCAAGACAGTCATCAGGCAAAGCAGATTGTCGACAGCCATGGGGTGGAAGGTCCTAATTCCTGCAGCCTCGGTGGGAAATAATTTCTCTGGAGATAACAGAAGTCTCAGGTCCAAAACCAATCATGGTTGATTCAGGCCAGGGATTTTAAGCAGGATGGGTCTCCTCTCCCAAGCATCCTATACCCACTACTCTACCCAGCCTTTCCACCTGGGATGTCCCCGCAGTTAGAACTGCTCCCTGCTGGAAGGACAGCTACAGTGGTCACAGAGTGATACTGGCCCTACAACCAGGTCATAAATTGAGCAGTTGACATGCAGTTTTTGCTCCAGGGACATTTTTTATGCTTTTAGACAAAAGTGAAGCAGAACTAATGGAAGAGATTTCAATCTCTTTTTTCAGGGCTAATCCCAGAATCAGGCATTCTGGCTAGCAGGGATCTCTGGACATCTCTTGTACAGATTTCCACTCAAAGCTAGCACCAGATCAGGTCAGGCACAGCTTAATCTAAGCAAGTCTTATCTGTCCAGGTAACTTATTTCAGTGCTGCGTTGCTCTCCTGGTGAAGAGTAATCAAGTCATACTGCTACCTAAGTGATAAGTGGTTCATCTAAAGAACAATCCTAGACTCAATCTGTGATCAATGACTGGAGACAGGTGGGAGGCAGATGTCACCGCAGAAGGTGTCCTTCTCTGCTGACTGACTCTAGAGGAACCCAGATGTTTGAACTCTAAATTTTAGATGACTGGGTACAGATGAAAAGATTCTATCCATAAGTGTTTCAAAAATCCCAGCTGAATTTTAAAGAGCGTCTCAAATGATGCAAGATGAGCAAACATTGCATATGGGCTATAGAATCTGATTCTATATAGGAATTATTGTGCTTCTGGGGTATTGTGGAAAGTTGTTGTGTAACCATACACAGCAACACCATCCAACAGTATAAATTACAGCAAAAAAGGCAGGAACGCTGAATGTGCTCAAAAGCACAGGAGGATTTGCAGAGGCCAGAGGCAATCATTCTAGATGAATCATGGTCAATCCATTAGTAATCCACCTCTCCTTCACAACTCCGTCATCCACACCACGACTTCCTCAGCTTCAATTTTTATTTTGTTTTGTGCTTGTTCTCTTCAGCTCTTTGAATACCAAATGGATTAATAAATTGATCCAGGCCGAGGGGTACTCTGCTCCTTGTGATCTGCAAACACGATTCTCAGCTAATCTTGCCCCAATTTAAAGATAAAAGTGAACCCTTGGTTGCTCCATCGTAAGAAACCTTGGGTGTGCTTGGGGCCCCTTCATTATACTAATGAAAAGAAATGAAAACCAGAGGCTTGGACCCAGCTTCCAAGCCCGATGTTCAGAAGGTGATCACAGCTGTCAGGGCAGGAAGCAGTGGGGCTGGTTACCCCATGGGAGATCTCACAAGAGAAGAGGACCCTTCACATGTCTGAAGTGGTGACCATCCATTTGCGTTGACGGAAGCTTGGCTCAGGAATGCGCCTGGTATGGAAATAGTTCCACGTAGCTGCCATGGGCTGGCATTATCTCAAAAACAGAGGATCAGATGGGCATGGGCACAGTTTTCTACCTGCCTGCATCATCATTCTTGGACTATGCTTCCAGGCTTTGTAGAGTCAAAATACAAAGTCGTTGAGATAGACAAAATCTGCCCTGTGCTGCTGAAAATCCAAAGACAGGACAGAGAAGAGACCTGGAGGGGTGGCAATGCAACCCACAAACTTCCTGAGAGTTAGAAGAGAAAGTTCTCCTGCCACTTATGCAAGTGCTCTTCATAAATGCTCCATGAAGTATCAGGGGAGTCAGCCTGAAGGTTTGGGGTGGCCACCCAGGGTTCATGTTGTCCAAATCAGGGCCACTGTCCTCCCATAAATTCTGTCTGCAAGTAGGGGCAAGTGCTTTTTATGCACATAAAAATGAGTTGCCTTCCTCAGGCCTTTTCTACTGGTATGTCGGTGAGGGAAGAGGCAACGGGGTTAGGTCCGTTTGGCAGAGAAGGGCACAGCTCTACATATCCTCGGGTGATTAGCACAAAGAGAAACCAGGCCCCAGTTTCCATATCATCAAAGAAGTGACAGATTTAAATGCTTTTTAACCCTGGTTTCTGAAGCCTGTGCACAGAGACTAAGCTTATACGTCTTTAGGCAAGCAATTAGTTGCATTAAAGCTAATTCGGTGCAGATTACGGCCTTTTGTTCCGTCAGCCCTCACCTCACAAGAGCATCTAAAACCATCCATCTCCTGGTGTTCCGGGAGCATGAGGGAATGGCCATACCACAAAGCTGGGAATCAGTTAGCCTGTTCACAGCCCTTGGCTTTGTCATGCCAAGGGTGCATCTATGGCCTAAAATCACTGGATAGAGGCTCTTTTGCAAGGTGGGAAGATCTTTTCTGCACTGCAAAGTCTGCAAGCGACAACTCTTTCACAGATCGGAGACATTCTGCAACTTTCTGCTTTGCTTCTGACGTGCTAGTCTGAATAGCCTTGGGCTCATAGGCTGGGGTCACTGGAGGTACTTTAAGAACATGTTAAGAAGATGTTTCTTGGAGAAAGTCTGATTAGGATCCATTTTGCCTTTAGATTAGGGCATCTTTTGCTGATTAATTTGATCTATTTACCTATTGCTAATGATTCCTGTAATTCGTTACAGCCTTGAATATACTGCTGTGTGTACCAACACTAAGATAATAATGATTCCCCCTTTTAGCTGTACTATTTGAGATTAAAGAGATATTTGCTATATGGGATGGAGAATATAGTCTGAATTTTATCGCCCAAGCAGCTCTGAAAAGTACTTTCCAATGCCAAAGATATCTAAGTGATAATGAATTTATATTCCTTTCTATGCAGCCAGTGGAAGAGATAATGCTGGCCTTGTAATTGCTGGACCAGGTCTCAAAACAGGGCCAAGGGGATGTTTTCAAAGCCCTGTGGTTTTGTTCCTTTGTTCTTCTAAACTTACTGTGATGAAGGGTCCAGTATCTGCTCATTTGTTCCTATGCAATCACCACGGCGTTCCTACGCAATCACCATGGCTCCTCAGGCCTATCCACACCATTGCTGGTAATCAGACCCATCACTGCTAAATACAAGACTGACTGGTTGATATCACAAAATTCCAAGGTAGGCTGTTGGTCTAAAGTACAACAGAAGGACATGTCTTTGCACATGTGTTTTTTAATGAGGTGTTAATTGAGCATTGGGTGAAGAGGACAAAGAAGCACAGAGGATGTGGCTTGAGGTTTTGGCTGGTGTCAAGTTGGAGTCTTGGAAGAAAATGAAAGCTGGGTTTTTACTGCCCCTTGCTGTGATCTCCAGCAATAGAGAGATACCAGGTGGACAGGCACTCTGCTTTGGGGAGCTCTCCTTTGGATGGAGAAGTGGTCTCCAAATAGGGCGGTGATAGTTATGGGAAGGGAGAATCACTGAGATGCAAGAGTGAAGATGGGAGACGGTCTGGCTTGTTCCCTCCTCTCAGACAAAAGGAGAGAGGGGAGACTGCCCACCCAGAAGTTGCTGGGTCTGTGCAGGATGCTTGAGTTTACATCCCAGTCATTAACAGCTGTAAAACTGATGAAAGAAGCTGAGGAGGGGTGATTGCTTTGCTACCCACATAAGAGCTTTCTCGCCATCTTCTCTCCCCACCCTCACATCTGGTAATGATTCAGCAGCTCAGAATAGAAAGGAAGTGGAAGAGAAGGACTAAATCAAGCTCTGACCCATTCAAGGAGAATGTATTAGAGGGAAAACAGGAGGGCTGTTGGAGGATTGCTTTGCCTCCTGTACCACCAGGGTCTTGCTGAAAGGATCCTGGGGAGAACAGATGATTGATGGCATCTCCCACACAACGCCCAGTGCCTGGACAGTGCATATAGGGCTGTAAGCATATGATTATGGCTGTTACATCGTCTTGACCTCCTGAATGCAGTAACTGGAGTTTTGCAGCAGCAAAAAGAGGCCATGAAAATGTTGCTTTGCAGCAGCTTGTGCTGTAAAGTCCTAGTAATACTTCAAAACTGAAGCACAAGTCCCTTTGCCCCTTGTATGCTCTGCATGCTGCACTAACAGAAGGACTAAGGGGGGGTCCCTGCTCAGAGGGTCTCTGTAGGAACACTCACCATGCACCTTGGGCACCTTGGCTTTCAGGTGTCGTTCACACTTGGCCTTGGCTTTTAGCAGTAGGAAGATCTGCTCCTCTTTGGTGATGACATCATCAGCATCCACCTGTAGTGATGAGAAATGCCATTAAACCTCAGCACAGGGAGAGCAACAGTAGCAAACTTCTTAGACAATCCTTTCCATTAGTGGTGTGGTCCATCAGCGTTGCTTTCTGTATCTCAGTTTGCTCATCCATTAGTGTCCCACACAGGACCCTTTCTAGATGTCACATGGAAATGTCTGTGTATGTGGCAGAAGGACACAGTGCAATTGCTCACATCACAGATACATGCAATGCACACAGTGAGGGAGATTCCTAAAGCAGCATTGCAGGACTGCAGTTTGGAGGAATTAAGCTATTATCTGCCAGAGGTTACAAGTACCAAGGCCTCCTCGTCCTATAGGAATCTCAATCTGCTATCATGAAGACAGTGCTATTTCCAGTCTCTCATGCAGGCCCTCGGCCACATGGTATCCAGCTCTATCAGCATCCCATCTGCATCCAAGAACATAGACAGGGCTGCCCAAGACAGGGCTATGACCTGACCGCATCTCCCCTCCACCAGAGTCTGAGGGTTCAGGAAAATGAGGCCACAAACATCAAGCCAGGGGGAATATGTTCCTCCTCCAGTGTGTGCTAGGCCTAAGGTCTCCAGAGGACAAAGGAAATGAGGAGTGGGGACAGGAAAGGGGACAGAGTGCAGGGGAGAAGTCTTGGAGTGGAAATACCGTGGGATGTTTTTCATGCTCCTAGGTTTTTGCTCGCCTTCCTCAACAAACACACGGACAAAAATGCTAATAGAATGTGACAAAAAAAAAAAACAAAAGTATTTCTGCTTTTCAGATGGTTTCCTATGTCACAACATCCCAGCAGGATGCAACACCCCAGATTTACACTCCTCCATTTGCTGCTTGCTGGCACATGATGGTAAAAGGTCCCCAAAGACACTTGCTGATATAAAGGCAAAAAAGAAAAAAAATCGATTTACTTCACAAGGCTGGCACTGCCAGCCTTGGAAAGCTGGGGGTAAAACTGAGAGGAAGGCTAGTTCCATAAATCCTTTGGTTCTTACACTGCATAGACTGTTGATCTTGAGCGGTGTAGCTGTTCATCCTTTCTGATGTGTCTCTTGGGTGCTTGGCCTGTGCATCCCGCTCTGATATTCAGGGACAATCACACTTGCCAGATAAGGTTTGAAAGCAGGAGAAACTTTCCCCCAGGTCAGTTTGGCAGGAATGGGTGGAAATTTCACCATACCAATCCCAGCTACCTTGGAAGCACACTGACTTTGTCCCTTCATGCTTTTTATTTTCTTGTTTATTTCCTAAAAGCATATTACACTTAGCCATTTTTTATAGCCTGTAAATTCCTATTTCTGTCCAGATTTGGATGGGTGATGCGGATCCTACCCTCTGGGAGCTCCCTGATTTGCAATGTACAAGGACATGAAGAGCAGATGTGGAACTTTCTGTGCTCTACCCAGCTGCTGGCAAGGCTTAGTGTCACATGTGCAATGTGACAACCCTAGTGAACCCCAGGAGGTTTACATCCCTCATTGCTATTTTGCCACTCAGGGCTAGGAGGATTCTTCATTCACCAAATCACACCAAAGCTGGTTCAAAGCCCAGAAAAGGCACGTTTTGTGCCTCAAAGAGCTCCTGAATTCAGGCTGTTGGTTGAGGCACCAGCCTGAAAGCAATAGGTGATGTTTTACCCTGGATTAAATTTTTCCTGCTCTACTTGCCTCTGTTTCCCTACTATTTGGCTGATTAATCAGATTATTAAGGCCATAGTGGCTCCCTTTCTCTGGATTTGTACGGCACTTATTACTCACTTGTAATAATGTAAGACAGGCTGCAGTGCTCTTTTATAGAAAACAACCTCCTTTTATTTTTTTCTTGCTTGTATTGACTGTGCTGGTGAGTCTAGACACAGTTAATTTGTCATGCAAAAATCCAGGGCATCACATCACATCTGGATAGACAGAGCTGGACCAAGCACCAATGTTCAGCACTGGCAGGCAAAGAATAGGAAAATCCGTGGGGTCAGTAGTGAGACCTTAGCATGAGAAGGAAACCTGGATATAGGTTGTAAATCCTGCACTGCTTGTCTGCATCCCTCTGAAGCACAGACTGAAGCAGGATAATGGCATTTAATAGCACTTATAAAACACTACCATTTAGAATTAAGGTTCCTTTGCTCATTACAGCTTAATTCACTTGGGAAAACAAGTAAAATGAATCAACCAGAGGCCAATGAGTTTCTGAGTAAGGGTTGCTGAAAGTGACATATTGAAGCTTAAGGAAATCCAGCTTGGAAGTAAATTCAGGTTAATTTTCCCTTATGTTCCTATGGAGAGAAACAGTGGATGAGCAGCTGATGTGCTAATAGACACATAAGATCTGATGAGGGAGATCTGAATGAAACAGAAGTTAGTTTTTCTAGTCCCTGGAAGAAATCCACACTAAAATCCTCCTTCAGAAGTGAGAGATGGTTTCAAAACCGCGTTAACGTTAATGCAAAATAAAGCCATCCCTTTCCAGATGTTTGGCCAGTCCACATTTAGGGCAACATCCAACATTTCGACTCTTTCACTGGAAACATAAAACTCCAGGGTCAGATCCTGCTGTCATTTATAGCTGCACAAATCCTGAGTGATTCTACCAGAGCTGGAGGAGTTAGTGCGGATTTATGCTGGCCAGAGGGAGCAGAACCTGACCTCAGGCATTTCAAATGATTCATGCCTTGTGTGCTTCTTCGTCTGGCTCTGTTGGCCACACTTGGAAAGGGGGCAGCAAGAACCAGCTCCTGGCCAGCAGGATGTATGGTCTCCCAGCCAGGCACAGAAAAGGTGCTTTATTTTCCAGATCTGGGCAAGATGGCCTGGGCAGAGCTCTGAAATGAACCCAGATTTTCTGATTCCTTGTTCCAAACTTATCCCGATCCTTAAAAAGTCTCCCCATTCTCTCCCTTCTCCCTCAAAAACTGATATAAATATTGAGAGATATTATTAGATCAATTTTTTAGTGTTTCTCCTTGGTCAAGGAGGCAAAAACAGATATGAAGACATACGTATGAGTAAGAAAGAAGGTTCTTGTGCAGTCCCATGGTTTGAATCAGATATCAATTCTCAAGAGGCTCAAGGGAAAATTATGCAGACCAACACCGCTGCTTCCTTATTGCTGAATCACCCAAGAAGGAAAACTGAAGCTATTCCAGGACACCCTAATTCCATCTAATTGCAGGTGGCTCTGAGCCTCTTTTGCCCTTTGATCTGCAGTGCTCATTCCCAGGTGTCTTCACCCTTCACCTCCAACCCTCATCGTCCAACTCTTTAGGGAGATATTTCAGGTGTCTGCATGGCTGAAAGCTCACTGGGGACAAAGGAGAAAACGGCTTATATTATCCCAGGGCACTGAAACAGCTCAGTCTTGGCATCAAAGGCTGCTGTGTGGGATGGGGCAGATGTGCACAGCTGGAAACACCAAATGTTGGACCATTTTTAGCTGATCAATTCTCCCTCTGCTTGTGTGCGTGGTTTTCATGCTCTGTATCTTTTGTTCTCAAGACAATACTGTAGGACTCGTCCTTCCAGTTTAGCTGTCTAAGCCCAAAAGAAATCGATAGGAACGTTTTTTGCAGTGTTGGTGCATTAGACATATTTGGATCAGGCTTGACAAAACTTCCTCTTTGACAAGCCATCTTGATAGCTGATTGCAAAATACCATGGAATGGCCTTGCTAAAACCATTAGCAGATGCTTAGGCCAACTATTTTTGAATATGACTATTCCTAGGCAACTAAATAAATGGCTTTATTTTCAGAGGTATGGGCTGCAGAAATTCTTAACGATTGAGTGCTGCTGCAGGCAAAACAGTGGATTTGGGTCCCTGAGGTTGGGAGAAACACAGGGCTGGAAATATGGGTATGAAAGGGGTCTGTAAAATACTGACTGGTGCAGAGAGAGGGGAGTAATTCAGCAGCTTTGCAAAATTTGCAACCTACCTAGAGCTCTCCCATTTGCAAACACATACCTCTCCTCATTCCCTGGAAACCCATCAGCAAACAGAGAGCAGCAATTGCCACATGCTCTTGCCAATACAACATTTGCCTTTTCAGCCAGCTGGGGACATCCAGGGTGGGATTTACCCATGTGACTGTGGCTTTTTGATGTTGTTTTGTTTTGTTTTTCTCCAATGACTATAAAGGGAAATAAATCAGGGAGAGATATAGACATTTTATGAATCTGATATTAAAAAAGAAATCCCATCCCAGAGCCTATTCAACTGAGTTTTAGTATCCTCTTGTCTCCCGGTGCCTAGTATCAGCCATAGGTTGTTTACATTACTGCTCTTCTCTAAAAATATCAATAAAGCAATATGGTCTTGGTAAAACATCTTCACTGCAGGAAAATTTTGCATGAGGAGAGAGAATTTTAGAATTACTCACAGTTCTACTAGGTTAGTAAGAAATGGAGCCTTAATTAAAGGACTGGAGGCTGAGTGCTCTGAATGCCAGCAGGTCAACTCATGTCTTAGGGTCCTCTACTCCAAAGCAAGCCATGCAATAGGAGCAACCATAACTGTTTCTCTCTGAAATCCCTGGAAACTGCTTAAGAAGCCTGAAGGAAACTCTGCCTGTTGTTCACAGGAACTTCATTGAAGACATGCTGCCCCAAGCTCCCATTACCTCTATCATATAATGGTGAAACGCAAGTTAGAAAGACCCAAACAAGGTCAACTGTTGGATCAAGGTTAAAGTCAAGTATGGAAACCAGGGCTCTCCCATCCCTGTCTGACTCATTCAGCAGCACACACAATTGCAACCCTAGATGAGGGATTAGGCTGAGCTGTGTAGAAATAGTGTCACAGACAGGTATGCCTCCCAAATGCAACTCTTTGAAAGGGAGAGGTTATCATGCTCCTGTAAAAGGTAATCACTCTTAAGAAACCTGACAGCAAATCCCTTTCCATGGCTTGTTTCAGTATAAACCCTTATGCTGCGCTTATTGGCCTTAAATTTGTACAAGTCCAAGGGCTACAAAAAGGTGTTGCACAGGTAGGTTTCGAAAGGCAGCTTTGCCCTTCACTCTGACCATTATGACCTGGGTACAGCTGGCCTGGGATGGCACCCGGGTTCCTCCTTGGCCTCCCCAAATCTGTAACCAAAACACATCTGCTACTCTTTCTCAGTAGTTCCTACCTCTTGGTTTCCCAGCACTGATTTCTGCCAGAAAATGTTCCTTGTGGGGAAAGGTTCTAGGAATGTTTTTATTCTCCCCCGTGCTAAGAAAAAGCAGAAATGCAGAGCCAGGAGCCAGGCCGAGCAGAGACTGGTGAAGGGACAATGCTATCCAGAGCCTGTTAAATCTTTTTTTTTTTTTTTTTCCCTTCTCCTTGCCCCTAGAGGAGGCCATGGGGTAATTATGATAATGTTTTCTGGTATTTCCATTTCATTGGCTGATCTCCCAGCCACTAAAGTAAACCCCAAATCTCAACGGGGAGGTCATATTCATCCTTGTTTATGGGACTCATTTTCAGAAATAACACTATCCTTTTTGTGAAACTTCCCTGGCAGTGGCTCAAAAAACAGCTAAAGGCAAACAGATTCCTTGGTCGGGGTTGAGAACATCAGAGCCGCTCAGCAGGCCCAATACAAGGGACTGCTGGTGATGACCATCTTGGAAGGCAGTAGACTGGGTAATTGCTGGTGTCAAGGAGCGAGGGGCTGCAGGCAGAAGTAACGGCTGTGAGAAAGATGAGGAGAAGGTAAGTATGAGAATTAAAGCACTAGTGATAGCGATCCGGAGGAAAAAGGGAGGTGGATGGCAGGAATGAGTGAATCAGGTGGTGCCAAGGAGCCAGGCAGGAATTATGTGGGAGCCAAACTGTGCAGATCCTTCCTCAAAACAGCCCTGCTGCTTTGGGACATTTTCTGTCAGTACTTCCTCTGGAAAGGTTTTAATAGTGCTTTGCTTTTGCAAGGAGCAAATACAGGTGCTGGTGGGTTGGAGAGGGATGCTGAGACCATCAGTTAATCTGCTCTGCTGAGCGTGACAGAATGTTTCTAAGATTTGCCTTAATGGATGCTTCAGGAGACCTGGGTCTCATGGAAACATCCTTTTCTTCAACAGAGATTGTAATTGGGCTGAGGGCATGAATGGGATGCAATGAAAGTTAGAATTAGAGAGCAGTTCCAGCATTACTGGCAGAGCAGGCTGCTCTCCTAAGCTCTGTAAAGGCCAGGATAGCTCTTAGGGTTAGGAATGCATCACTCTTTGCTCAGAGAGACAGAGACAACCTTCCTGGAGAGCTTTATGTTTCCTAAGCAGCTTTGCTCAGGCCTAATCTGAGGCCAGGGCTGTGCTTGCTGCATATGAGCAGGTGCCTCTGCTGAGATTGGAGCATCAGGTCGGACCGATAGCAATAGGGTGATGAAGCCAGGCAGGGCCAACACCTGATGAGAGCCTCAGAGTAGAGTTTCAGCTGCCTTTTGCAGGAGCCAGTACAGCCTTCAAGAAGGGAGTGAGGCAAAACAGGGTTGGTCAAAAGTTCCTGACAATGTGTAGTAGTATGAAGCAGGTGTTGGTGTGGAAATAGTTGGGAGCACCAGGAATTACATGGCAACAGGTGCAAAAATTAAGGTCCTGATACTCGTGTGTTATAAATAGAGTTGTCCTCCTGTAGATGAGAGGAAATGTGTTCTTTTGGTTATTTTGCAGTTTGGCTTAGCTTTCTGGTCTCCGTTTTACTACACTTCTGCACGCCTTTGCTTGGGCCACTGCAGTCTGCTGGTTTACTCAGGTCTGAATGAACCCTGGCAGGTATGGAAGGGCCAGGGATTTGTATGTGCTGTCTTGGACAAAATGTACCCTGTGCAGTCTCTGTTCCTGGGGATGCTGCCAGCCCTATGGCAAGACCGGATCTGCCAGACTGTAGCTGAACCGGTGCTGAGCACCAGCCCATGTCCAGCTGCCCTTCACATGAGATGTTAACGCTGGAGAAATAGAGGTATGTCTGTGATTTGTTGGGGGTTTGTGCCAGCTTTTGCAGTCACTTAAGGCTCATGTTTCCTGGCAAGCAAAACCCTGTGTGGGGTTCAGGAGCATTGCCGAAGCTGTGACCCAATCACTTGACTCTGGAAGTTTAGCACTTCAAGCCAAACAGGTCCCTTACCCCCTGGAAACTACTCTAGAGTTGTGCATGGACCACTGGGGTCTGGCGCTTCATATTTCAATGGCAGCTTACAGCATCTTCCTTCTGGAGAGACAGACCAGGGTAAATACAGATAAACTGAGTCTAATTAGGGCAAAACAAGCTTTGCCTGCTGCCCAGGCAATTTAATTCCCTTTACTTATTGCTACCCTGTGCTTCTTCCCCTCTTCCTCCCCACGTCATGAGCATCCTAGCACAAAATCTATGCAGAAAAAAAAAGAAATAATCCACTGGGGGCAATTTGTTGCAAATGGGAGCTAACCTGGGGAGAGAGCAGGGAGTGGGATTTGTTCTGCCCTGAGGGATTTAGTTTTAACTGAATAGACATTATTTCCAACATTAGGAAAAAAAAAAAGTGGTTTGCAACTTATTTCCTGTCAGGTTAATGCTGGAAAGATTTAAAAATAAATAAAGCCAGAGTGCCAATTGGCCCTGCCAGAGATACAGTAGCAAAAGCAGCAGAGGCATGATCCACTGCCAGGAGCTAATGGCAAAAACTATAGGAGCGGAGCTGTGGTTTGCTTAGGACACAGCAGTGGTGGGAAGGATGGCGGGAGGAAGGTCGGATAATGGCTTGGTACCCCGGGCTCCTGGATGGGTCACATCCAGACGCTGCAGCTTGCACAAGTGGGTGCACTGGGCTTGTTGGCTCTACCCCATGGCCATCTGCAACTGTTCAGCTCATTGCATGTAAAAGGGAGGCCAGTGGGATGCAGCAGCAAGGAGGTGAATGTGTCAGGTGGGGTTGAACATCAAGCTGAGCCTGTTGCAGGGCCAGGACTAGAGCAGGACCTCCCACAAGCACCTATCTCGCTCTCCCCTTGCCAGATCTCACATGCAGTGGTTTTGCAATGACAGTAGGACTTCGGGTTTGAGAGATCTGGGTGCTGAGCTGAGCTTTCTGCATTGCTCAGATGTGTCCCTCAACCTGCTTGCAGGAGATAAAGCAACTTAGCAAGGTGCATTCTTTAGCCTTAGTCCTTTCAAAGGCTGAGATTATAAAGGCAGGACTGGGACAACAAAGTCAAGAGGGAGAGAAGGGTGAAAGGGAAGGAGAGAGACAAGTCAGAAGCAAGGCCCAACTGAAAAAGAGTTTTTTGGGGAAGGGAGATGGTTTGAGTGGGAAAGAAAGACTTGTTGAATCCTGACAAAACAGAGTGCTGGGCAGGAGCAGAGGAAGCTCCGAGAGGTTAGTGCACAAGCTGTTCTGCCCACTACCTGGTTTTCCCAGTCTCTCAGAGGGTAAATGAAGTTGTTGTTTTCGTCTTAGCCCCTTGACCACATCACCCAAACCACTACCTGCTTCCGAACAGCAGGAGGTCTCTGCTCCAGCTGACTGGGCACAGGGACCCTGCGCTGCAGCTGCAGAAAGTCCAACAGCCTCATGCTGTGCTCAGAGGTGTCGTGGTCCACAAGCAGTCCAAGGAAAAGAAGCCCTCGCCAAAAAGACACTGGATGGACATCTTGGGAGCCCTTGGGCCCAGCAAGGGCAGAGATTGTGGGGAGGATACGGTGCTGGGGGAGCCGCTTTGCACAGGGACAGTTCTCCTTGCAGGGACAGTTCTCCTTGAGTTTAATCTACTGAGTGTAGGCTCGGGAGGTCTTGGCTTAGCATCCATCGAGTCCTCACCCTTTCTAGGCAATACTGCACAAGACTCATTCTCAGATCTCCCATGGCTAGGACATGCCTGTACACTTCTGAGGAGATCATCTTCCTGTCTCTCCATGCCTTGGTACCTTGCCAAGAGAAGAAGGGTATGTTCCCCCTCTAGATCATCTTATTACAGATCTGTAATAGGAAAGAGAAAGCTTGGGCAAGGAAACCTGCTGAGCAGAATTGGGAACATTTCATCCTAAGAACAAAAGTGGTTTAAAGATGTGTAATATCTAACAAAGACATGACCAAGCCACAAATTCTTGAGTTTCCCTCGAGAAAGGGAATTCACCACATGAGAATCCATTGTTCATGCCATACTGTGCGCATACCGTGCACCATCAGCACAGATCAGTGGGCACCACTTGTGCGTGCTACATGGGCATGTGAAATTTGTCATCACTGGGATGAACTGAAGACACGCGTGTTCTTACAGAAAATGAGCATGTCTGATGGAACTGACATTCCCTGGGGAACGGTTCAGGCTGAGCTGGTCTCATCATTCAAGTAGCATGAACAGAGTGAGAAGAAAACCTGCTTGGACAAAACACAACTTATTGACTCATGAGAACTAAAGTCAAAGGCAATTAGCTGATCCCAAAAAGGCAAATAGCTGATCCTAACATGTATGACCACTGTGCTTATGATCATCATGCTGAAAGATATCTTTGGATGGGGTGGTAGCATGACAGCAATAGAAGAATACCTATGCAACTCCTGTCATCTTAAAACTCTTGAAGATGATGAATTGTGTAGATCACCTTATTTAGCTATTCTGCCATGCAGGTGATTCTCTTACTAAATGGTCTTGTGTTTTACATTTAGCACATGTCATTTATCAAGGGGAACTGACATTTATGGTACATTTTCAGGACCTGGAGCTGTAGGAGAACATTAATCTCTCCAAAATGATTGCCTGCCTTCCTGCAGGCAGGAATGATCCTGAGGATCATCTGAATACACACCTGGGGGCCCAAAGAATCATTCCTATGACCTTTGTTTTTTTTGGACCCCAGGACCGCTGTGATCCTGAAGTCACCTAAGGAAAATCTGTTAGAGTTGCAAGCAGTGGATAATGTCACTTTGGATAGTGAAATCAACAATGAATTTCCTTGGTTCTTCGTGGCAAGGTCTAGTTTCGTCCTCTTTGTCTGCCAATTCCCTTGCACCTGTCAAAAATTACTCCTTTTCTTGGTTTTCTCTCCTGTTTCTCAAAGATGTAGGCTCTGTCTTTTTAAAGACTTTCTAAGACTATCCTCCCCAAGCAAGAGAGGTGGAATTCAGTCCTTCTGCACAAGCATTTGGAGGTGTCCCCAGACAAGGCAGATGGTTGTAGTCCACTGGGCTAAGGATCCAAATAGAGCTGTCTTAATATGCTCCGACATTTACTCCCTTGCTATCCTGCCTTACCTATAAGAACTGCAGGAGAAATATCTATATTAAACTATGAAATTAGATCTTTAGGAAAAGAGCACTTTTTATTTTCTCACAACACTGGCAGGGAATGCAGGGGTTATAAAGCAAAATATGCCCTGTGGGAGTGTGTTTGGAAGAAGGATGCCAACAACCCTTACTTAATTCTCCCAGTAGCACAGAAATCCCTTCCTTTCCATTTCACAACTAACTGCTGTTTCTTGTCTGAATTCAGGTCAACGTCATCACTGCCTAAGAATGAAAGATGCCCCGTAGTGCCTACCTGAAAGCCATTTAAGAAAACAATTAAAAATAACGCCTAGGAGGAAACACCTGCCTTTTCAACAGTAATAGTAGCAAGTCACATTCGGGTGGCTTTGATCCACCAGTGATAATAACAGGAGCCCTGCTGCAGTAATACCTCATCAGCCTCTAGGGTGTTAATTGCTCAAAATGAGAGTGGGCCAAAATAGCAGTTCATGCAAAGAAATATAAAACAATGGCATATGCTCAATCCAACTGTGTATACACACACAGTATATATATTTTCTCTCAAATGAAGATAAAATCAAACTTTTCATACATTGTCTGTGAAATACTAGCTCAAAAATTGACTGTGACATCATAAAATGTGAAAGCGCACCTGGGGAGGGAAAAATGACGTTTTTTTCTACTATTTGCACAAAAGTGATGGGAATTCAAGCTTTGCGGAGCAGCTCAGAGGTAAGAAAAGGAGGCATCCCCTGCTTTGCAGGGCTCCTCTCTGCTTTCCTCTGCTGAAGGCAAGAGCAGGACACTGCTCTTCTGATTTCTTCTGCACTCGTGTCACGAAAAGAAAGGGAAGCACTTGTCTTTCCGTGACTTCCAGACTTGCAGAGCCCCTCTAGCAGTCAGAGCCCTCTGCTTATGTTGAATGCCTTTAAATACAGGAGTGAGCAGATATCACAGCTCATTCCAAGTGATTTGGGCTTCTCCATCCTCTGTCTTCCACCTAAGTGACTGCATTGCCACAGCAGGAGTTAGATGGGCAGACTGCTCTGGTGGAAAGGTCTAATTTTGGGGGAAGGGTAAACCAGGCCCTTCTGACCTTGGATGCACTTTGGGATAGTCCTTCTCCCTCCCTCTGAGTGCCTCCTGTTTGATGATACCAATCAGCTCTATGGGATCTTAAAGAATTCCACACTTCATAAACACGATATTGAACGTATGTTTGATTAAAATCCTCTCCCAAAAGCAGGGTGCAGAGCTGCCATGTCTGAGTAACATCATCAAGGCTGTCAGCTGGAGCTGAGCAGGAGGCAAAGTAAAGAGCCAGTCTCTGAGCTAGCCCCTTCCTCCTCTCGCTTGAGGTTTTTTTCATATTTATTACACCCTGTCTGACATTCTTCTTGCTTTTTTGCAGTCATGCCTTGCCATGGCATCAGGAGGTAAAAAATGTTAACATGTCACTTTTTTCCTATTTTACAGCCATAAAAAGTGATGTCTTTTTATTACGACAAGACCTTTTATTCCTTTCCTCTGAGATGAGCAAGAAACTGTCTTGGATTTCATCAAGAAGACCATATTGCAGCATCCTGTCCCGACCCAGGCAATATAGACAAGATTTCAGCAGTTGTCCAAGCCCCCTAGAGTTGTTATCTGACAAAGAAAACTCTGTGTGTAGACCTACAAAAAAAAAAAAAAAAAAAATCTCTAGAGCTAATGAAAATGAAAATCCTCCCTCACACCTGAGCCACATCTGGACCACAATCCAGTGCTTACATCTACTTGAGATGTGGGTTTTACAAACAAATCATTAGGAAAACAAACAAACAAACAGAAAAACTAATATTGAATGGACATGATGCCTCATTCCTCTCCACTTGACCAGCACTTTCGCTGCTGTCCCCCTGTCACCTCCCAGGATGGCCCAGCAGCTTGACCTAAGACCCCATTGAGGGAGGTCCCAGTGCTGCATGTCCAGGAAACCAAGCAAAGCCATGGAATTTGTCTCTCTAGGATAAAAACTTCTGATTTCCAGAATAAATGTCCCTTTCACAGGAAATGCTGAGGCAAGTCTCAGAAGGAGCTAGAAATTAGACCCCTTGCTTGCTATTGCTGGTCAGAAATGACCCCAAACTGCTTTCATTTTGCTGGCCTGCGTGCAAAGTTAGAAGGAATATATGTGAAGCACGAGGATGGGATTGGAACCTATCACCAGCACGTTGCCCATGGTGCCAGCCCCGGCTCACAGCGCTCCTGCTAACAACGGTTGCTGGATCCCAAGGCCGATGCCAACTGGAGTCTCCTCTTTGACATGTGCGATTTGAGCCATGGAGCTATTTTAGCCAAGGGGTCAGGTGCTGGTTCAAAGACAGCCCTGGCAACCCAAAGCCCTCTCATTTCTGAACACATTCATCAAACAGACTTCTCATGAGCAGACATTTCAAGGCCCAGCTGCTAGTGACTGCTGGGCTTGACTTTCAGGTGGAGGCCAGAGAGTGGTGCATCAGCTGCCTCTGTCTTTTACAGATTCCCAGACATGGGGAACAACACCACTGGGTCTCCACAATGCTATTATGTCCCCAGAATACTACTGGGTCTCCACAATATTATTGAGTTTCTACCATATTTTGGGGTCTCCACAATACTACTGGGATGCCACTTCAACATCTCCCTAGCTGCAGATTTCAGCTCTGAGAGGCCTTTCTCAGCACAACCATGTCTGTGCAAAGCAGCTAGAAAGTGTGCAAGGCAGCTCACTTTTCGTGGGGTTATTTCTGGGCTGCATTTGATGGGAGAAATGTGGATTCTAGCAGTTGTTTGTCTGGGAGCAACATGCTACCAACTTGCAGGTTGGGAGGTTCAGCTCTTGTTTCTGTCTCAGTCACTGGGAAACTTGAAATCCTGACCACTGTTGCAGCAACTTCAGGCTGTAGAGGACCTCAGGCTCTGGGACTGGGGTTAAGTGCCCCACTTAGGGCTTTGGTTTTGCCAGCCCTAAGTTTCAGCCAAACTCAACTGGAAAGACTTTTCCATTTGTGCTGTACAGCACCCAGACTCCCAGATTTGGAACTACTTTTGTCTTTTACCATCTCAAATTTCGATTCACAGACAAAACTGAGGAGTTCTTCTAGAGAGATCTGTGAGGACTTCTCAAGAGGTGATTTTTTTATGGAGGCTGCTGCTCAAGAAGGGGAAGGCCCAGCTGGAGATGCTTTTGTGTCACACAGCCCTTGGCACCCCTGAAGCAGGGCATCACCTTTGAGCCACTGAGCAACTCAAGGTAGAGCTGAGGGCATCTTGGAAAGTGGGATGTTGCTTTGAGCAAGAGAAGCAATAATGGGGCTGGAATGGAAGAGGTGGGTGAGATAGATAAAGATATCTAAGTACCTACAGGCATTTGTTTCACTGAGAGTTAATGCCTTTCAAAAAGGAGTGCAGGTGAAAGCTTTTTAATGCCTCATTTTCCCCTGAACACATCAAAAACCTTCTCACCTATCCTTGCCTCATCTGCTCTGACTATTTCTAATTTTTTGTCCATATGTCTCACTGGGACAGGGAACAGTCGGAGGAAAGAAAGCTACAGATTTTGGAGCAGACACTCATAAAGAACAGTAATATGATACAGAAGCATTCAGATTTCTCCTGTTGATGTCAGGAAGAGCTCTGCTTGCAAGGGTAACAGAGAAGAAGTCATTTCTGCAGGCCTGGATTGGGATTGCTGCTCGGTGGCCTCCATGTGGGCAAATCAACAGCCTTTCTGCTAAATTTCCAATGCAGCTGCTCCAGACCACATTATGATTACTTTTTTTTAATCTTTGCCTTTTTAATGCCTTTTTTTTTTCCTTTCCAGCACATCACCTCTTCTCACAGAAGCAGGCAGCTGAATCCTGCTCAGGATCACACAACGGCCCCAAGCAGCCCACAGCTTCTGCAAGGGAAGCAAAGTCTTGGCATATCTCCCCTACCGCAGCTTGGAGAGCTGGGACACTAAAGCCTCCAGGTCAGGCCAACCTGCTCTTTTCCAGAGCCCCGTGTGCATTTTTGCTCTCTCAGTGCCAGACATCCAGATGTGTCCAACCTCCAGTCCTAGTAGCTCGCCAGCCAGAAGCCACACACAGATGTAGCAGAGACACAACACTGAGGCAGCTTGGTCCAACCCATAGTTCTGCCTGGGCTGGGGGAGAAGTCAGCTTGAAGGTAAATTCATTCCTCCCATCTTCTGTGTCCATAAAGAGGGTTGGTGGATGCTTCTGAGTTGCTTCTGCTACAAATGGTCACTCTCAAGTATCTCAGCCTGCTGCCTTTACAGGGCTCGAGACCCAGTAATTACAGAGGTTGCTGAACGAGGGCCCTTCTGAGCAGGACACATCTGCTGGTGTCATGCCACCACGTGTGGGCTGAAGAGACCTGTGGATATGGGTCAGGTAAGCGTGGGCTCAGTGCCAGTTCCCCCTCTGCCCTGCGTGTGCCAGGAGCCACAAGGCAGAACAGCTTCCATGGCTCAGAGAGCTCACAGGGCAGAGGCAACGTGTGCCTTAATGAGGTGCATCCCTGCTTTCACATGTGTGGGACATGCGAAGGATTAGGACCAATAGCTGGGGTAATGTCAGCACGGGTGGGTGTGAGTGATGGGCGGCAAAATAGGGGCAGGTGACAGCAAGGGCAGATGTCAACATGGGTTTTGTTGGGCAAATAGTCCCTCAGAGGGGATAGCTACTGTGGCAGGGATCAGACCATGGTGATTATGCAGTGGCCACAAAAGTGTTTCGGTAGGATTCGTATCTCCTAAATGTAGAGATCAGCATAGGGAAACAGACATTTACAGGGTGCAAATGATCTCCTCCTGAAGTAGGTATCACCTGAATAAAATCTACAAGTGCCTGCTTGTCTTCACTGGCTGTTGGCTACTCGTCTATGTCTGAGCATCTCTGCAACCACAGGAAGGATGTTGGTCATGAATGTTGGCTGGAGCAGAAGGTGTTGTCTCAGCCAAGTAGCAGAGACTCACACTTGGCCAAGATGCCATGGGCCTGCATGGGGGAACCAAATGTGTCTGTGACTGTCCTCTGTACCCGAGGCCTATTAGCATGGGACAATCCACATCCACTCTGTTAAACTCATTCTCTCTGAAAAAAGGTGGTTGCATCCGAATTGCCTCTTGAGAATGGTCCCTGATGTCAGACAACTCACAAGCTGTACCTGGGAGAGGGCTAGAAGGCCCAAGTAAGAAGAATGTGGTGGCTGCTTAATGTTAGACCTAGTTGTGAACTCAGAGCCAGGAACTTTTCCTGTGTAACTTGTAGAGTTAGTCAGGGGGGTCTCAGAGTTATTGCTTTTCCAGGGCTGAAATCGGAACTGGAGGGTCCGTAAGCAGGAAACCATAAAAGAGCTAGACTGTGCTGGTCTCTGTTGGAAACCATCCTTGGTATGGATGAGTTAGAGTAAGACATGGGGACTTACTCTTCATTTGGGAATTTTTTTTTTGCGAGAACATGCGGACCCAGATCCCCAGTGGAATCAAAAATCTACATGGGACCTAGATAAGATCTGGGGATCTAAATACCTTTGTGGATCTAGGCCCTGGTAGTTAAATGGATTTGGGAAGAGCCTCTGCAGTCTACAGGCTCCAGGCAGGAGAGGCCATATGATGTACTGTGGCTCACACAGTGTGTTTGGGGTGGCCAGCCCACCAAGACAGGCTGTAGCCCCATTGCTTCAACACTACTAAGTCTGAGTTTCTTTGGTACATACAGGCAATCCAAGCTGGTTTTCAGAGCAGAAAAGGGAAGTGGATGAGGGGGTGACTAGTGTTGGAGAAGATCTGAATTTTGGCTTGTCAGAACCATCCAACCCCACAACCAAGACCCAGAGCGTGGGTCTGGTTGGATGGAGCACCTGCCACTCTGCTCTGCAGTGGGAAGAGTGGGGCCTGGGGCATCTCCGGGTTGGCTGTGAGCTGCCCCGGCGCGCGGGCAGAGCAGGACAGTGTCCGTATTCTCTGCAGCGCCGGAGCGTGCGGCACCGTTAATAGCTCCAGAGGTGCCGTCGTGCCAGCATTCCTCAGCCGGTGCCAGGAAAGCCACGCCGAGTACACAGGGAGTTGGCTCCCCTCCGTAATTACATTAAAGGCACTCTCAGGCCTTTCCAGCTTTCACTGGGATGCGCTGCGGTAATACGTCATCGTTGTCCGAGGGAGGCATCGTGGATCACGGGAGAAAAGGCAGAAGGCTCCAATTGAGGCCAGTGCAGACAACTTTATACCCCTAGGGAAATCAACCCCTGCTCCAGGTCAGTGCATCAGCCCACTGCACCCTCCCTGGCTGCTGCCAAGAGCATCTGAGTTGATTGCACTGGGTGCATGAGGCCCATCGACTCAGAGACATCCTACGTTAGCCCACCAGAGATGTGGTTTCCATTCCTTGTTGTACTGGGTAACATTCTGCAATTTTTCCCAACTGCACAGTGGGGATTATGAAATCAGTCTGAGGGTGCTGAGTAAAGCCTGCAAGTCCCTACTGGACTTGAGAAAATTATTTTTTTTCAGTAATTTCAGTAGTTATTTTAAACTTATCTGGTCTATACCTCCTCTCCCGCCTAAGATGGGCCAGACAGACCATCTACTATGATGGAAAAGGAGATCTTTTTACTATGCATTACTATGCATGCCAGAGTTTGATCTAGATGATTAAATACATCTCCACTGTGGCACAGATTTCTTTAGGATTCAAGACGGTCCTGGGACAATGGACCTGGATAGTTGGTGGATGGTGGGAGAAAGACCATGAAGAGGGTGTGTGTCCCCAGCATCCTGCCTCTTGTACTGTCTGGTACCCGATGTCCAGGGACCACGTACAAGAACAGGTTTTGCTAATGACAGTGTATGTGTGCACTGTATTAAGAGATCATGGGGAGAGCAAAACACTACAAATCAAGGCAGTTTCTAGCAGTAAGGAAAAAAAATCCTCTCTAAAACCCGCGAATACTCAAACTTGTTTTTATTTTGAAAGCGTTGTCTCCCCATATGTTGTTAAAAGCAATATCAACAAAAACTTGTCGCATTGGCAGCAGTCTAACAAGCCAGGACAATGGCAGTACTTGGTGGGTATATCCAAGCTGAGTTTAAAGAACATGCCTCTACCTAACCCCACAAACATCTGAAAGAACAGAACAAGGACACTCAGCAAATCCTGCACTGTAAAGGCCACCCAAACTTGGCCTATCTAAAGAATTATCCTATAACAATTAATTTTCAGAAAAGAAAAAAAGTCAGCTGATTCACCAGCTTCTTGAGAGCTTATGCTGGGATACAAAGTGCATGGGATGCAAAAGCTTATGGTGGTTCTTACGGCTATTTCTATCTCGTGGAGCAAAGAGCAAACACATGAGCATGTGGTTGTACTATCCCAAGCATTGTCTGGCTGTCATCCCCACCACGGCTTCACCTCAGAAGGTCCATGTTACATGGTCCATGCTATGCTGACATGCAGAAGAGCTTAGGACTTCTACCAACAGATTGGACTATGGCATAGTGGGCCCAACCAGTGTCCCAGGTGTATGTGGAGAGCTTTGGGCTTGTGCTGGGAGGGACATAAAAGCACCATGATGATTTCCACGTGTCTAAGCCTTCTGGACTCTTCTACCCTCTTTCTCAGCCTTGCTGCAGCTCCAACACATGAGTTCTCCTCTGAAAGGTTGCCATGCTCCTGCCTACCTGAGGATGGCAAGAGCAGGCGGAGGATGTGGCCGAACCACCACAGGCCATCAGGCCTGTTTTTGTTGAACGGAGTCCTAAATCAGGGTCTCGGCAAGGCCTGGGCTTGTGTACCCTTCTTTATTGGGCGAGAACGCGACGCTGTTTATTTGACCATAATGATTTGTGACAGTCGGACGGTTGCTTGGCTTGCTGCCCTCTGGGGAAGGGAGAGAGTTTCTCCTCTCCCTCTTCTGGGGCCAGAAAGCTCTTTTTTTTTCTTTTTTTTTTTTTTTTGCACTTTGTCAAATAGATTAAAGAAGTCAGACCAGATGGGCTGGTTCAGAGGAGCAAGCTGGAAGTGATAAAACTTGGCTATCACAAACGGCCCATCAACAGCAGCTTCAAATCTAGCCTCCAGAACCCAAATAAAGTGCAAGTTAAAGCTACTGGTGAAAAGTTTATTGCTTGGAAAAACACAGGAGAATCATTTTCTTAGTCCTGCCCTCATTGTTATTGTCTTCAGGGCTGGGATGAAGAAGCCTTTTAGTGTGAAGTGATTTGTAAAAATCGAAACAGCAATAACAAGGATAGGCAACAGCAGCCGATGGGAGACATCACGAAAAGAAAAGTGGATTTTCTGAATCTAGGAATCTATAGGACACTACAGGACAGATTCAGACCATTCAGCTTAGCCCAACTACCAGCTCAGATGTCCAAATTCACACTGTGCATTCCCTTTCCAGCCAATGAGGAAAAGCAGACATTTTATGGCCATGATTGATGAGCTTAATTTAAAATGCCTTGAGGTGAGATGAACCTAATTAATATCTCTCCTACACTGACAGAATTAGCTAGATCTCCACGATCTGGAAGGATCCAGAAATATTTATGCACTGTGGGTGTCTGTGCTGAGTCTCTTTGCATCCTCAGGCTCTTTTCTGCACAAAAATGTCAATAACAATATTAACATTGGCAAGATTTTTTTTTGCATTCATCAGCAATTCTGTGTGCTTGAAGACAACAGCTTTGCCAATAGACTCCCAAGAGAAAACCCAGTCAGAAGGATGCCAAAGTATTATGTCACTCTTAGGAATCACAAAGCCAGAATTAGGGAACCACTTGTTTGGGTCTAAGTGTAATACTTTACAACTTTAACACATAGGACTCTTGATCCTCCTTTCTTTTTTTTGCTAGTGGGGTTGTGCTTTTTGGCTTTAGAGAAAAAGGCACAGAACTGGTTGAAAAAACAATTTGTTCTGCAGTAAAATAAATTGGCACCTTCAGGAATGTTGCTATTTCTTTGTACTTTTGGAAGCTTTCATTACAAAAATATGTATACATATACACATATTGGACAGGGAAATGTGTTTGCTGTGAGCTGTTGATTTGCTTTATGCTTCAATTTCCTTTCTGTGCAAAGAAGAAGAAGAAGGTTTTCACGCTTTAACAGAAAAAAAAAGAGAGGAAAAAAAGCCAAATCTTTTCAATGAAAACAATCTTTCAATGAACATTCCCATTTCATCAAGAAGCCATTTTCCATTGGGAAAGAAAGAACTGAGGGAAATGTTCTGACCAGCTGTTACAATACACTTGCCTCCTCAGCAGGGTGCTTCCAGTTTTAATTAGTGGTTAGTACAGAAATATGCTCATGTGAAATGCTAGTAAATGGTTATCCAGATGCTGGTTGGATCCTAGCTTTTCTTCTCTTTCTTTTAAATTGTGCAGGGGCTTAGCAGTCTCTTGAGGTCTTTAATCATGGTGACCAGAGATGAGCTTTTGATCAAGAGCAAAGCAGTACTATTGCGTGAAGATGCAATTAATTAGCAGATTGCTTTCTTCTTGCCTGTTCTACCTAGGGGAGCTTCTGAAAAGGGTATACAGCATAAGCATCTCAACATGGTAGAGAAAAATACTAGTGAAGGATCATTGCTCTCCTTAATTCACTGCCAGCCTTTGCCATTGACCTTGTTGGCTTCTGCTGTGTTTTGTTGCATCTGGGTTTGGATCTCACTCATCCATAGCTGAGCACCGTGGTCTCTTCCTGCTATGTGATCACTGTGTGCCACAGCTGTCAGGTCACTGTGACCCGCAACTGGCCAACTAGTTGCATCTCACAACCCAGAGCAGAAATGAGGCTATACTGAGTTTGGCATGAACTGATGCACAAAAGCTTCAGAAGGTAAATGAGGAATAGATGTATTAGCCAGGCAAGAAACACCTGTGCAAAAGGGGCTGAGTCACATTGGAAGGAATAAACCATAACCATATGAAAGGTATAAAGAAAGGAGCATGAGAAGAAATACGGAATTGTTGCAGGATGAGACCCTGAATGCAAGGAAATTCAGCTAAATGACCCACTTCCCAGCTATAGCCTACATTTCAGTCTGACCCCTGCCATATATCCCAGAATACTGGGAGGTTCCAAGAGGTGCTTGTTCAAATGCAACAAAGAATCTTGGAATTGCTCGTGCTCCACAAGAGGCAACCTGTGCATTTTTCACATAGTAATAGATCAACGGTCCAGTATCATGAGATCATGAATCATGCAATCTTGCCCCTGAAATCAAGATTAGGGCTCAGATTACTCTGTGCCAGTCTAAATGCCTAACAATTCTCTCACAAATCTTTTCCAAAGCAGCCCTCTCTTCACCAGCACAAGAAAATTTTGGAAATATTTCATCTACATTTCTTTGCATTACTGCTTAACAGAAACGATCACAGTGAAATCCGGGATTTCACCAGAAATCAACCTAGTGATTCTAAATGTGTTTGACTTCCAACTTCAGCCATAATAATAATAAAAAAGACAAAAGAATCTCAGCAAAAATCAATCTCTTCTTGTCAAAAATGTTAAGCTCTGACGGCTCCCATCATCACAGTTGCACAGAACTGACTCAGCTCCTCAGGTTGGGTGGGATGGGATGGTCATAAAAAGCTCCTTCCCTCCAGCTCAGTGCACACATTGCAAGCCTTGCTGGGGCATTAGGAGGCTCCTTCTTCTGGGCTGATGTCCAGCTTTCAGAAGAAAGTCACTCTCCTTTTGCCAGCTCTAAAACAAACCGTGCAAGGACAGAAATAGAATTGCCCTAATCGAGTCAGCTTTTCTCCTAGTTCCCTGCAGTCCAGGGACGCTAGCTCTTCGCTCTCTACTAAATGTTTCCTCCTCTTCTGATTTTCCCCTGTTGTTCCCCATTTTGCTTTCTAAGGGTGATTACCACTGGTCTACAAAAGATAATTGGTGATCTGAAGTTGGGGGAGAGCAACCAGCCTTCTCTTCCTCATCTCAGTGCAAGGTGGAAGGCAGAGTCCAACTCAGCTGAGGAAATGCTCTCCTGGGCATCTCTACACTGTGGAAAGAGAAGGGATGCCAGGGCCTCTGCTGCAATAAAGCCTGATGCATCTGGCCTGATATATTTTTTAAAAAGTCTACCTCGAAATGCCTTTGAGGGTGCACAAACCATAGGAGAATGTGTGTGTGGGTGAGTGCATGTGTGTATTATTTTCCTCTATTGCCTTCACACTTGTCTTCACAGTTGTTACTGTGTTTTGGAAAAAAATCAGACAAATATAAATTGCCAGCAGCCTTTTAAAAATAACATTTAGAAAGGATCTGTCTGACTAAATGCAGATGTCGCTATTGGAACTAGCCACCTTGGGCTCTCTTCAGAAGGAGAGCTGGTCAAAACAGCCTCTATCTTCATTAATCAAAATAGGCATCACCTGCCTCATTATTCCCAGAGAACCTCCTCTCTGTGGGCATTGGGGTGCTATTGTGTATACTGATCACAGTATATACCTTTGGATTGGGTCTTATCCAAGAGCTTTTGGGTATGAATTAAGAGATAGCCATAGGACAGACCTCATTCCCAGTATCCTATTGGAATGTGGCCACCCTATTCTGGAAGCCAAGAGAAGCTGAGCGCTATGGGAAGTCCCAACTGGTGTCACAGCTAGAGCAGGAGCCCTGGCAGTGTGTAGCTTACTGGGAGAGCTGCCTTCCTATTCGTGGAGTGCCAGGCATGATTTATCTCTTTCTCAATTAGACTCGTAAACTGGGCACATGAATCATGCCTTAAAAGTGCCTGTTTTTCCTCAAAGGCTATAAAGGGAGCCTGGGATATGAGCTCAGAGGGAGCGGTTCCCCCTGTTGTCATCCAGAGCACGGTGGGTGAATTTCTCTCCTCCTTCCTGCACCTCTGCATCTTCTTTACGTGTCTCTCAGAACAGCTGTTAAAAATAGCATTTTTTTTCTTCCTTTAACCACCGCTGTCAGCATTTATAAAATCAACTGGCCAGGTTTATGCAGGGACAGATGTTCCTGATAAGCCATAGCCTTGTTAACAAATGTTTCAACAATGTCCTCATTCCAGCACTGTTACTGCTGGAGCCAGAGCCGTGCGGTGGGGAATAACAGGTCACCTGGCTAGACCTGCTGTTTATTAAGGCTGCTGCTTTCCCGGTGCAAAAATCATTTTTGCTAATCGTCATGTTCCGCAATGCAACATCCACTTTGCTAATCACTATGTTCTCCTGGAAGTGACAGTTATCCCAGGAAAAGTGACTCGCTGATCTTTAATCACAGCCAAACCTCCCTGCTCCACTGTCATCTCCCTGAGATCCTTTCAGCATGTACATAGGCAGATTACTGTTATTTATGAGAAAATAAAGAAAAGCCCTAAAAATATCCCCATGTATTTAACTGCACACCAGTTCTTGACATTTGAAAGTTTGGCCAGAAGTTCGTGCTGGGTTCAGAAACAAATGAACAATCAACATGCATCAACGCGCCTGTGAATCAGCTAATGCGTTTGTGCCTGTCTGAAAATAGATTTTTTACGGGTTGAGGTTGGTGGACAGATGATGACGAACCTGATTTTGGACGCTGCATTGGTGAGTCAACTAGAAAAAAAATTGAAAGGATTTTATTTAAGCTGGGATACTGCAGAGCTGTGAAAAAGCACAGGTGAAGTGAGACTGAAGCAGGATGCTGGGGTAATGCTTATTTTTGAATGGAAAACAGACCTGAGAAGGGAAAACTGAAGATAAATGTTTTAACCTTATTTATACCCACCAGGTCTAGTGCCATTGTCTGGGGATAAGACAAGAGAGGGAAAAACTGGCTATTTGAGATGAAAGATATATGTTTTTCTGACTCTGGAACTCCTCCACCTCTGCCATAAGGGAATATTCCTGATCTTGATTTTTTGACATTTCTTTAAGAATATTGCCAAAAGCTCTGGATTCAATATTGCACAGAAACAGGCCATCACTCCTTTTAATTTTTTAATTTTTTGAATACACGATATACATATCACCATTGGTCTAAGACCTTTTCCTCTCTATCCTTGGCTTCACTGACTAAATGCCCTACATTTAGCTACTCTTAGGTGTTTCTTCCACGAGAAACATGAGATGATTCACACTATTTCTGTGTTTGAGCTCCTTCTTTCACTTCTCTGCATGGGCCATGTGCAATCTAATGCAGATTTTGTCTAGGAGAAATATTCCCCAATAGGATAACCAGGAACCCCATTTCAACAATATAATCCCCTAAATGGATTCCATCGTTTGGCAGAGGGTCTTTCCAGTGAACCGTCTACCCAAGATCTGGAGATTCCCTCAATCCATTGGTCATACCCATGGTGTAGAGTACACGGAGCCCCGGTTTAGTCACCTCAGACACACCTGAACTTGGACTATTGGCCACACACCAGGGCAAAAATATACTTATCCACTGCATTTACAGGGCTTATAGAGCTACCCAAACCTTAGCTCATGTAAGAACACATTGTCCATTTAAATCTTCTCTTTGCTGTTTCTGATCCTAAAGCTGGGGAAAATGGTGCTGCATTTCTTTGAGTCCTTCACACTATTTTTAAGTGCCTGCTGTTGAGCTGAATCAGAGCCACCCAAACCTTAGCCCATGTAAGAACACATTGTCCATTTAAACCTTCTCTTGGCTGTTTCTGATCCCAAACCTGGGAAAATGGTGCTGCATTTCTTTGGGTCCTTTGCACTGTTTTTAAGTGCCTGCTGTTGAGCTGAATTGCTCGAATTCTTCCATTGCTGGTTTATTGCTAATGAAAAAAAAAAAGAGAGAGAGAGACAGCAAACAGACCCAGAATTTCAGCTGATGTAAATCGAGCCATCCCACTGACGTCAGCCAATCTATGCTGGAACAGGATGTCTCACTGAAAGATTCATTCAGAATACCAGTGCTGCCACAATCACAACACACGATTTGTGTCCACTAATATCTAGGCAGATATGGATATCAGCACACGTGAGTATCAAATTACTGTCTCCACAGTAAGAAATACTCCAAGGACGACTGTGCATTTTAGCGCACACCCCGACCTGGTGGCTTTTTGCATACAAAAGTGTCCGGGTCTTAAATTTAGTATCAGGCACAGATGATTCTCCATCTGAAAACCCAGACTGCATGCCTTTTGAAAAAGATATAACCCAGCTCAGCCATGAGAAATGGGCTTTATGATGGGATAACTGAGTGAAATTCTCTGTCTCGTGTTATACAGGAAAGCTTTCTGGCTTTTGCATCTAGGAATAGCTCATGCTAACAGATCATCAGGTGGATGGTGGATTTGGGAAGTCTAGTTGCTATTGGTCTGACATCCAAGGGGATTTGAATGTCTGCTGCTCAATATGGCTGAATCCGCATTTCAGACTTCCTTTTGCAGGATTTAGCAGGGGTCTATGACTTTCCTCGAATGGATGGCCCATTTTCACAAAGTCTTTAGACACTGGCTGGCTCAGGATGTCAGTGGAAAGTCGGATTTGTTTAAAATGTTCTAAAAAAACCCAAAGGTGTCTGGGGAGAGATGAGAGTTATAGATGCACAGGGAAATACATGTATTCACGCACATATACAAACATCGTGCAAGAGTAAATAAACCTTATTTCCTTAGAGAATCAAATAAAAAAAAGGGCATTTTTGAAAGGCTTAAGCACGCCTTATGGTTCAGGCCTTTATTTGGGAACTTAGGTTGCAAAAATATAAAAAGGCCTGGGTGTGGGGAGAGATTACACCACATATATTTACAATGGTGTTTCTTCTAGCGCTTCTGAAATGTCTGGTGTTGGCTGCTTTGGAGACAGGGATTCGGGCAGATGAACCCCAGCTGGAATCAGTTTCAGGATCTCTCTGAGAGCTGCATAGCAAGAACGAGGACCTCCCACGACTACCCCTGCAAGATGGTCAGTGCTGAAGCCTCCTGTCTCCCTGTTCAGTTCCACCGATGGCCAATGAGTCCTAACGAGCAGGGAGCAAAAAGGAAAGCAGATCTCGGAAGGAGAGGAGGGAAAACGCAGCCTCTGCCATCTGGAAAGCTAGTCACTCAAAAACAAAGACCTGCAACAGGAAACTTCTTCTATCAACAAGGTCGGCAGCCTGAGATGGAAGCCAAAAGTTTTTACTTATAAGCAAGGTCGAACTCAGTAAAGCGGATGGAAGAGGGATGAAATCGAAACTGAGCAGCTTTCAGTCTTCGTGCTGGAGAGGAATCAGCTAAAGTTTCTAGGAAATAGGAGGCACCTGGTAAACGTTTACTTGGAATCTCATTATGTTTGCATAGTACCTGAGTGGAAAATGTCCATGTTTCCTGTCCCACTTATCTCCCCCCTGGCCCCTTCACCCATCCTGTGCTGTGGAGAACAGCTTATTCTTCTCAGCAGCAGTGGAGAGTGGAAAGTGAGAACAAGCCTTTTCACTTCAGGCAGAGGTCCAAGGATATTTGCATCTCCAAGCTAAATGTGATGGTGATTCTATCCATGCTGAAGGATTTAGGCTTTTCTAGAAGCCTCAGATGAAGATCACGGCTATGAGATGATAGCTCCTGGTGGTCTCATCATACCTGGCTGCTGTGCACCATGATAATGAGAAGGATCCTGCCCTGCAAGCTGTTTTCACCCGAGGCACTTGGCAAGATTTTCCGAACAATTTGCTGTGGATCAAGACTGGTATCATGAGGATGCTGCTGTGTGGGGGAAATCTGGGACTGTGGTGTACAGCAGATAGCACAGGAGATGAGAAAGAGTGATCCAAGACCTTGGGGGAACTTAGGAAGGCTTTGCTGGTGGGTGTTATAATTCTCCTGAATAGTCTTGGCCTTTTGGCTTATATATGACTTTAATGACAAACCATCAAGATCTAGGGTTTGTGCTTCCTTTTATAAACACCAATGGCATAATCCAGACTCTTTTCATCTAACTTTACCCACCACAACATCAAAATTAGGAACACACTTTTGAGGCAACCCCCATCCATGGCCAATGGGAAGGGACAGGCATCTCTGGAGGGTGATTCAGCCCATTCTAAGGCACGACTTTTTCCAGAGGAGCCTGCACTTACTATTGGAAAAGATAGAGCTGACTAGATCCTCACTTAAACCTCTTGGGTTCCTTTCTACATTGCAGGGTAACATGTCTTTATGTCTAGAAATGCCCTTAAAGCGGCTTGCTTAAATAGAACAAGCCTTCTTTAGTAACACCACTGACATTCTTGGGGTATCCCAATGCCCCCAGTTTAGGAGATAGGCCAGCTGGAGGACAAACCACTTGAGGTCATGATGATGGAGACCCATGTCAGGGAAGGCGGCAGTCCAAAAACCACAAGTGACATCTTCTCAGAATCTCCCCTCAAGAAAGCGTGCTTGTGAACATCTCCCACTAATGGCTGTCCTTGCAAACCAACAACTTGTTCAGCCTTTTTGCAGCTTAAGAAGTGTTCTGAGGACTATAATGTTCATCAGTGTGGGTTTATGTGCATGCAGTAATATAGGCTAACAGAAACCCAGAATCCAGAAGAGACACATGCAATTTTCATTCCAGAAATTCTGAGCTGAAAATAAACCAATCATCTCTTGTCTTTTCCCACATCCCTGCCTGCAGAAAGGACAGACCATTCTTTATATGTTCCTGACTAGTGCTGAGAAGAAACAACCCCAAATATTGCCTGCAATGGGGCAACTGAGATAGACAGCCCCATTTGAATCCCAATGGGTTTTCTCCCCAGGGGTGGGTATGAGCTTCCCTCTTCACCTTTGGACCTTCTGTTGGCATTTGGGTGAAAACAAAGTTAAGAGCTTAAAGTCAGACAAAAGCAACCTGAGCTGGGTTGTGGGGATTCAGTTCAAATCATCACCACTGGAGTGAGGGGAACCAGCCTGGAGATGATGAGCTCATGTCTTGCCTGGATTAGGGAGGAATCCTCCAGGAGACGCTGAGTTTTGAATGGCATCCACCCATTTTTGTCTTTTGCTCTTTCCATTACAGAAATAACATGAAGCAACTGCACAGACTCCTCTGGGCCCCAAATAGACTTGCTTGCTAACTCTGCACCAACCTGCCAGGCCCAGACATGCACACTGCTTTTCCACCCTGTTCTCCAGTGGCTTCTAAAACAGAGCATGACAAGTGCCATTACAAGCTATTTAAAAAATAGTTACAAGCCATTTAAAAAAAAAAAAGATGCTACCCATTCTCTGTCCCCCCACATGTTGTCTCCTCGTAAGCTCGAAAGGTTAAGGCAACTTGGAAAATTCATTGAACCTGGATGGAGTTTAGAGTTTGCAACAGAACCTGAAGATGAGTGAGCTGCCCAGGTTGGATTTTTTTTCCAGCCTGCTGCATATGGTTCCTCTGTGCTGTGTCATGACACCAAGCGTCTCGTCTGATTCTGGGAAGATGTCCTGCTGAGCTGGAGGCATTTCAGGACAAAGCTGATTCTTGTGCTTTAAAGGGCAACATCTTAGTCTGAGCTACGACCTCAGAGCTTTCAGCCCTGGCATGCATGAGTCTTAGTCCCCTGCAAACAGACCCAGGGGCTGAGGTGTACCAATGGCCAGATACCCAAAGGCAAAAATCAAGCTGAGACAAACACACCACTGTTTTGTGGCAGGGCCAGTTTTGGGGCCCAGCATTTTCAACCCTCCCTGAGCTATCTATGCCATGTGTTAGTCACAGAGATGCTCATGGTCCCGTAAAGAAAAGCAATGCCAACACAAAACACAAACACAAAATACAAAACATAGTTGGAGGTCTGTGGCCAGCGGTGTCCCCAGGGGTCAGTACTGGGTCCAGTGCTCTTCAACTTGTTCATCAGTGACTTGGACGAGGGGACAGAGGCAACCCTCAGCAAGTTTTCAGATGATACAAAACTAGGAGGAGAGGCCGACGCTCCCGAGGGCTGTGCTGCCATTCAGAGTGACCTGGACAAGTTGGAGAGCTGGGCAGAGAGGACCCTTACGAGGGTCAACAAGGACAAGTGCAGGGCGCTGCACCTGGGCAGGAATAACCCCAGGGACCCGCACGGATTAGGGGTTGACCTGCTGGAAAGCAGCTCCACAGAGAGGGATTTGGGAGTCCTGGTTGAAAACAAGTTAAGTATGAGTTAGTAATGTGCCCTCGTGGCCAATGCGTGCTGCCTCGGGAACGTTGCCAGCGGGCGAGGGGGGGATCCTGCCCCTCTGCTCAGCCCTGGGAGGCACCTGGAGCACTGGGGGCAGCTCTGGGCTCCCCAGGACAAGAGGGACCTGGAGCTGCTAGAGAGGGGCCAGCGCAGGGACACGAAGATGATGAAGGGACTGGAGCATCTGTCGGATGAGGAAAGACTAAGTGAGTTAGACCTGCTTAGCCTGGCAAAGAGAAGATTGAGAGGGGGTCTTATTAATATGTACAATCACTGAGGGGACAGTGTAAAGAGGATGAGCCTCAATGGTGGCCAGTGACAGAACAAGGGGTAAGGAGTACAAATTGAAACCCAGACAGTTCCATCTCTATGTGAAGAAGAAGTTCTTTCCTGTGAGGGTGCCCGAGCCCTGGCACAGGCTGCCCAGAGAGGCTGTGGAGGCTCCTGCTCTGGAGATCTCCAACCCGCCTGGATGCGCCCGGGTGCCCTGTGCTCTGGGTGTCCCTGCTGGAGCAGGGAGGATGGACTAGATGATCTCTAGAGGTCCCTTCCAACCTCAAGCATTCTTTGTGAAACAGGGGTAGAATCTCCTGGCAGTGTAAAGGGACTGTTCAGCCCCTGAATATAGCTGGGTACAGAAAAAGGACAGAAAGGAAAAAAATGGTAGGAAAGAAGAGAGGATGAGGATGATGAAGAGCACTGGGAGAAGGGAGGAAAGCGGTGAATTAAAAGAAGATAGAGGAAAGGGAAGAACCGTTCTATATAGTCCTGCAGCTCCGAAAACACCTAGGAGCCAGAATTGCTCCTGTCCTCTGACACAGACCCACTGTGTGGCCTTGTGCACTTCCCTTCTTCTCCCTGGAGTTTCTTTCCCGCTCTTTCATCTGCCCTAGTTTTCATTTCTGTAAACCTTCCAGAGTAAAAAAAAAAATGACATGGAAAATTAGCCAACTCTGTGGAGCTCAGCCTCCTCTGGAAATGCTAATCTGGAGAAGATGTGGAGGAGGAAAATAAGTAAATAAATAAATGGAGTAGCTGAACAAAGAGGAATGAGGCAGAGACAGTTTGATCTGAGTCTTGACACTGTGCCCTGAGCCCTTGGTACCTCTCTTTGCATGCTGAGAAGACGATGGCTTTGTCATGGCTGTATATCCACGACTCCCTCCTGGTTTTGCTGAGCCGTGAGTGAATATGTGTGTGTGCATGCAAGAGGTGGAGCTGCAGACCAAACTTAACCCTGTACTTTTCTCGATTGGAAACAAATGGAAGGTCTCTGTTTTCCATTCACTGGTTTTATAACAGTTTGAAATTAGGCTGATGAGGTGTTTCCTTGCCAGCACGGTCTATCTTGGGCTAATTACAGAGGTGGTGCTAATTGCAGGAGCCAACCTATACAACCGCAGCATTCCTCTTCTGTGCTTCTAGGGGGAAATGTAGCAGGGAACTCCTGCTCCTGCTCACTCCATTTCTCCCTCTCTGCCTCTCTCTCTCTCTGGGTGATTATGATCCCAAAATGATAATTAAAGGATTGGGAAGAGAAGGGGACCTGGCAGAGAAAGAGCATTCCAGGTTCTGGAAAAGAGCCATGGATCTGGAGCTTGGCTAAAAAAGCACAGAATAAAATAAAGGAAAAGATAGAAGAAAGCAACCCAGTGAAATCACTGCAAAGTGAGAAGCAGCAGGTCTTGCAATGCCTTCTCCTCAGTGGTGAAGCGACTGTGAAGGCATTCATTCCTCTAATGTAGCTTGAAACACTAGGGGCCGTGAGAGGCACAATATATCCAGCTTTGTCGAAGATGTCTTGGGATCCAAAGCAGGGTTAGTGCCCCCCTCTTGCAGTAAAGCTATAGAGGTGCAGAGGGAGCCTAAGGGCCACCAAGCCTGCCCAGAAAGGGCACCTGGATGGGGGAATCTTAGTCCCCATCTAAACCTGAAGCTCATGCTGGGACCCAGCCACCTCAACCCTCCTTTCCAGCTATTCCCATGCCCTCATGGGGTGCAGGAGGACAGACAGACAGGCTTCAGCTGTGTCCTTACTTCCCTTCTGGAGAATGCAGTGGGGGAATAGAGGCTGCAGCATATGCAACCCAAAGGAAAAGGATCTGCTCCCATAAATGATAACCGAATGGAGGAATGGCTGTGGAACACTATGAGACTTCACACAGCCTCCAGAGTCATGGGTCCTAAAATGGCAGATGACTCGTAATGTAGGCAAGAAAAGAGGGAAGGATCATTCCTCTAAATTTCATTTTTTATTCATTTTCCTATGCATCTGCTCTTACCCACCATTAGAAAAAGCCCTGGGGCTACATAGACTTTTGGTCTGATCCTGATTGGCTTTTCTTAGGCTCCTCTATAGCCAAAGTGATTGTGGTCTCCCAGCTGACAAACCAGTTTAGTAGAATCAAAGCTGCTTAATAAAAGGCTGGGTATATAGATCTACAGGAGGGAAGCCTTCAGTTCTACGTCTGGACTCAATAGCTCCATTTACACAAGCAACATGAAGCCAACCAGGGTCCTTCTTCTGGCCCTGTTTCTTCTGCTTTGTCTCAGGACCTTCCTTATCCCAGGATTGTGATGCCCCCCCAGCAGAGTGTTGGGTGCTCATTCCACCTAACTCAGTCCTGTGAGCTCCCTCTGAGACAGGGCGCATCTCTGGGACCATTCCCAGGGAGAAATATGGAGCAGACCACCAGACCTCACTCCTTCCAGTCCCTCATTTTATCCCAGCATCTCACTGGGGCCTAGAGGAGATCCAGGGTAAGTCTGTTGGTGGCCACAGTCCCAAAGCCATTAGTCCTGCTCTGCTGGAGACAGCTAGCCTTAGTTAGGAGCCAGTCAGTGCTCCCACCTCATCGGACCTCTTTTCCTTCAGAGAATAGGCCATGGCCATGTGGCAAAGGGATGGAGGGATCTTCCTGGCTTGCGCATCTGCTCCTGTGGCTCTTGGTGGCAGCCAGCCAACATAGCGAGATGGATCGAGATGTTTGCTGCCATCTATGGCCAATAATAAATAATGCAAAGGCAGGTAGAGAGATGGGGCCTGGTTGTAGCCTGGACTTTCCTCAGAGCAGGGTCTCTCCTGTGGTGTTCTCCTTCCATGAGGTCAAAGCCAGGCAGGGAGAAGGCTACAGAGGGCAAAAGGAGATGCTGTGCAAAACAGATAGTGATGCTTCTCTCAGCACAGTGGCTTCACAAAGGGGAGAACAACTTTGGTCCCGGGTTTCACGTGAGAATAGCACTCTGGCAGCCCACTAGTGATAGCCACTAAATGCAGAGGCTGCAGGAACTCGTTGTGACTGCCCAGCTATTGGGCATGATGCTGCACAGCTTCCCCACATCCAGGCATTTCCTTCAGCTGAGAGGAGCAGGACATGCACGTGCCTTCATATACATACCTCCTTTCCGTTTCAGAAAGCCTTAGATTGACATTTCTGGTATCTCCTGGTGCCTTTTCTGGCATCTTTTTTCACCCTGCTATCTCCAGAGTGGATGTTTGGAGAATAGCTGATGCCAGTTCTGGGGAATGCCACTGCCTCAGCAACCTAGAAGCCTTGGAGAGATGTTTCAAACATCTGTGCAAGGTTTTAAGATAGTGATTTTTGCCCTGGCAGGCTTGACACCCAATCACATACTAGGTCTATGCCCCTCCCTGTGCTCCTTCTCCAACTGCAATCAATATTTTGCCATCACCCACCATTTTCTGTGTTCTGGCTAGTGCAGAAGTGCAGGGGCTTGGTCCTCCCTGGCTGCTTTGGGATGTTGAAGGTCACAGCATCAGCATTAATGATTTTGGCACGACTGGGAGAAACCAGGCTGTTCAAAATAGCTTGCATGTCTGCAAATTCGGCAAGTGTTGCTTTGATCTTTCAACCCGTGCAAAGGAGGTGCCCTCTTCTCAGGGAGTTTTCCTTGCCAGCATGCTGGGCACATCCAGATGCTGACCCTTAGAGCATGGGATGTACATCTGGATTAGAAATGGGAACTGCTGAAGATCTGGATCTTCTAGGATCTTCTAGCAAGACCCTTATGAACACTAGATCATATATCCCCAGTTGAAGCACGGTATAGAAATGCCGTGACTCCATATGTCAAATGCATCTGACTGAAGGTTTTCCGTCCTTTCAAATTCAGATGCAAGTGATCCTGACAGTGCTGTGGATCTGCTCAAGATTCCACAGACAACTTCTGGCAAAGCAATAACGCTAAGAAAACAAAGGCTTCTCCAGGCCTTTAGCATCCAGGACAAGCTCCTGTTCTAAATTGCAGGACAAAGTAGAGATCTTGTTAGCCCCCATGTTGTATCCCACTATCCATGTCCTACCTTACTGATAAGGCCTTATTGTAGTCTATTTTTCCCCAGTACAGAGTATTAAACCCCATCAGGTCTCACAACTGACACCAATGCACTCCCTGGGATGGTGTATCACCTGGAAGACAGCACATGGCACCAGGACAGAAGGGACACATACTGGGTGAGGATCTTCATCAGACTGCATGGAGATAATCAGATGAGGAAACAGGCACCTTTAGAACAGAATTCCTCTGATTTACTTTCTATGACTCCTTTAAATTAGACTGGTGATGTCTCCATGTATAAGGGGAGTTTAACTGATGCAAGTGGAGGTATCTGCAGTTTAGACACATGGGGGTGTGAGACCAAGGCACCTCTGCTCAGAAATACATTATATCAAGCCAGCAAGGCTAATACAAAATCCAGTGGCTGTGCCAATGAGCTGGTGGCCATTTCTCAGGCATGTCCTTTAAGTGGTCCTGCAGCCAGAAGACTCCTGAACTGCCTCACGTCAGCAGCTTTCACTGGAGAAAAAACTTTGGAGACTGAGTTTCTATATATCCCTTCTGCATTGTTGTTCAACTCACCCCATCTGACTACTCAAAAAGACCCCTGGGCCAGAAGGGTTGGCAACCAGGTGAAACAAGCACTTCTGTCCAAGCATCATTTTCCTTAGACAGTACAGCAAAGAGATGACAGATAACAGAGAGGACCAAACCCTGTTAGGGACTCTGGACAAACCATGGGATAGCCTGGGACTCTGAGGGAAAGATAAATGCTTTAGATAGGGAAGGACAGATCACAGGGGACCAGGGACACCTTTGGGTAGCTTCTGAGAGCCTGTGGCTCATCCTTTGCTTGGGCTGGGATTGTCCTTGTGGTTAACAGAACAGTCTGTGCTACCAACACCTACAGATTGGCTGCTCCAGGGAAAATGGAAATAGAAAAATCAGTATCTCAGTTTGTTCTAGGCATCTGCAATGAAGATGTGACCAGCCTAGATGGTCTCTCTGGGCTCCTCTAGAGCTCGTGGTGGGAACAAGTGCATCCTGTGCTGTTTTCAGTGCTGAGATTAGACCGAACTGAGCAACATGCTGGAATCTACTGTCTCTACTGACTACATCTTTGTTGTCTCTGGAAGGCACCAGGTCTCATGCAGATGTCTTCATAGAGTCAGATGACTCCTACTCTTGCAGCTCTGTCTACACAGCAACTAAACAGCCCTGAGACAACTATCTTGCCTGTTTATCAGTACTAGGCTAACCACAATTTCCAGGTCCATTTCTCTTTTCCTGTCATTTGATTGCTTTCTCCTGCTTCTGTGATTGGTGCTTATTGGATCACATGCTAGGCTCATCAACAGGATCCAGGCATTCTTTAAGACTATGAGCTCCTTTTGCTTTTGGTCTCCATCGTCTTTCCCTCCCTTTGTCCAAGAGCCACTGGATGAACCCAACAACATGAACTAATCCAACCAGAATGCATCCCTGTTGTACTTTAGAGGCAAAGTGATAAACAGAGGTGCTGGAGGCTGTTCCTGCCTTCTTTTGGATGAGAAAGAGAAGGTTGCGATGAGTCAGGACTGACCTGATGTGGAAATGAAGCTGGGGTGATTGCATTGGCCTCTAAGTTCTCTGTTTTTCCTGATTTAGTTGATTCTATGATGGAGTTTAAGCTTGATTCAACCTACGAGGGGTGCTGTGGTCTTTCTCCACTGCTGACTCTCTCTTCGATCCTAGCCAGATCATGCAGTCTGATGATGTTTGAGATACGTCTCTGTCCTGCCTGTTGGGAAGGAGGGACCCAGAAGACAGAGTTGCAGGAGGTGGCACGGCCCCATTTGCTGGCCTGGAGCAGCTGTCTTGATCCCAAGATGACAAACCAGCTGATGTGAGGGTATCTTTGAGAAACCCATGTATCCACAGGGAATCAGACCCTGGGATCTGGTTAGGGCTCTCTGGTTTTTCAGATGGCTGTGGGTTAGGAGGCCCCATGCGAAGGGATGGAAGCACTGGGCTGCACAAACTGCCCTTGGCTTCATTATTGCCAACTGGGATTTCTCTACTTCCCTGTGTGAACACACTAAATATATCCAAGCAACTATAAGCCCGGCCCTTCTAGGATGCGTTCATGCTAACATCTCAGGGCTCTACAACACAGCAATAATATACTGTGGTTTTGACTGTACAGGCTATGGACCTCTGTGGGGTTTAGGCATATGCCTTGGGGAGAGAGGGAAAATGTTCATTTTGTATCAGACATCTAAGAACTCAGTGAGATTTAATAAAAGCAAAAAGTTGACCTGCACACCATTTCCATGAGCCATAGTGAGACACAGAGCTCCTTGCACAGATGTTTCTGACTTATCCTGTGATGTATGATGTATGATGATCAGGGGCCTGACAGAAAGTCAGCCTAAAGCCTGGCTTCTGCTGAAAGTTAGAGGCCAGATACCTCTGCATCTTCAGCTGCCTTGGATATGACACTTCTGACAAGTCAGTTCAGCTCATGGACCCAGCAGAAACACAGTCTCTCTTTTGCTGTCTTTAATAAGGAAGGTTTATTTTTAAATCAATGGATTGGCTGCTAGTGCAGTTCTTCTGCCTGCAACATTAGGCCTGAGGAGGAGGTTAATAGGGAGAGAAGAGTGGCAAGTCACACTCTGGACATATTTTGTTTTCTGAGCCTTTAAGATCAGATTCGAACCAGTATAGACACTTTCCCTCTGATCACTAGGTTGCAGCACGAAGAGGTGACAGCATTGCACTCAGAACAATAATGTCAAACTCTGCCCTCAAGTTCTTCTTCACTTTCTGAAAGGTGAACATTTCTTCATCTTTTCATTTATGCTGGAAATAAATAGGTGGAAGTGGCATGCCTGGTGGAAGAATGGAAGCATGGCTGTGTTGGGTCCACTAAACTCACTAACATCCTCCAAACCATGGCCAATAGTGGATGCTTGAAAACGCCTGCGAGAACAGGGTGATTGTACTTTAATCCTAAACTTATTCCTAAAACTCTTCAGGCCTCCACTGTTCTACAGCCAAGGGACTTCCTGAACCAGACTCAGTTACTAAGTATTTACCAACACTCCATGCGTTGTTCTTCCAAGAACTTCCTCAGTCTCCCCTTAAACCCATGTAAACTTCTAGTATGCACAAAATCTTGCAGAAAGGAGTTCCACTGATCAAGAACACACTGGTTGAGGAGTGTAGCTTTTTAATTTCTTTCCTAATTTCATTTTGTTCTTCTACTGTGAGACAATGAAGACCCCTGAGCCATACAGAACTTCATGGACTTCATTTCTGCAGCCCAGTCTCATGCCAGTGATGCCCACATCTTGCTCCAGTCCTGTATCTCAGAGCTGTTACCTCTCTGTGATGCCTCCTGTCCCAAACTACTTAGGGCAGCTAAGTCAGAGGATCCCTGGGACAGTCTGGGTTCAACTAGCAGAGTTCAACCCATAGACCCATGGAATGAGAGAGAAGTCACAGCACTGTGATATGGACACAGGGCCTTGGGGAAGGGTGGAGGTCTCTCCAGAAGACACTTCTCCCCTCATAGCACCCATATCATATGTCTTTTTCCCACATATGAAAAATGGCTTCCTCCTGACTGCCTCAAACACTGACAAAGGAGATCTGGATCAGACTTGGCTTTTCACACTCCAGGGACTTGCCACAGCTGTGTCCCCAGGCTATGAGCGTGGGGTCCAAGGACGGTTTGGATGTCCCGATCTGTCGGTGCACAGTGTCTGAACGAGTGTCTGTTGTGTCCATACATTGCTCAGGGTATCTGCAATGGGGTCCAAGGACGGTTTGGATGGCCTGAGCTGTTAGTGCACACAGTGTCTGAACGAGTGTCTGCCATGTCCATACATTGCTCAGGGTATCTGCATTCCCCTGTGTCTGAAATGCAGGCCTGGATGGAGTGCCCATGTGCTGGGGAGTGCACGCATGAGCGCTGGGCTGCCCGCGAGCATCGGGAAACCGAGCGGACGAGCGCAGACTGCCTCCCTCCCTCCTTCCGCGTAAGGCAGGAGAAAGCATTCCCAGTGTGGACGGCCACTGCTAATGGCCCAGGAATCCTCAATGCAGCTGTTTGTTCTGGCACGGGCGCAGCGAGGTCCTGAAGTCAGTTGAACCGCATCGACTTCCCTGCCAGGGTCAGATTTCAGAGGTATGCGATTGGGGATGCCCCCGCTGAATGGTTCCAGCACCTGGCCTCCGCCCCCTTCCCCAGGCTGCAGTCCTTTCGGAGTGAGGGAAACCTAAGCCTTTTCAACACGGGAGGGAGAGCACGGCCGCCAGACAAGTGATTTACAGCCCTGTGAAATCCCATCATCCAGCCAGCCCACAAGGCAACAGTGCTCCTATTGTGATAGCCAGCTTGGTGATACCAAAGAACCACGGGGCTAGTCCCACTTCCTCCGCGCCCTTCCTCCATGTCCCCTCTTCAAACCTGGGTCCCATGGCCCTGTGACCCTCTGACAGCTGCAGGACTTCTGCCACAAAGCGCATCAATGAGGTCCCCAAGGAGATGCCATGGTCCAGGCATGGATCTCCCAGAGCCAACTGCGAAGTGTGTGTGTTGCAGAACATGCTGTTTCTCCCCAGAAATCAGAGAAATTCTGCATACTGAGCTTCAAATAGTGGCATCCACCCCTACCTTCAACCTTAGAAGAGCTGAAAGATCATCTGATGGTGCCCTGCTCTCTGGTCTTAAGTGCTAAGGTACCCTGGTGTGCTCCAGTTCTAATCAGCACTCCCATTCTTCTGTCCAGGTGCAATGAATTTGGTCTCTTTAATTCCCAAAGTCAAATGAGGCTTAATGACAAGATGGGGCACAGCAGGGAACATGCTGATAAAAATGAAACATCTTGTCTATATGTAGGATAGCCAGTGTGCTTCTAGAGCTCACATACATACATGGCTTGGAACAGAGATGCTCTTGCTGCCTAGGGAAGAAAAATACATAATGAAGAGTCCACAGTAGATCTGAGGCCAAGTTATATACCCCCTAAGTTGACTTGATGCTTGACATGCAAAGCTTTGTGTGAGGTATAGTAAAGCTGGTGAAGTTCTCACTGGAAAACGTTATGGAAGCTACAAGATGATGGGAAGGCTGGGCAGATGAAAAGACAAACAAAATCCAGTCAGGTTCATTGAGGACATGAAAACTAAGTCTTGCTCGAAAAGGCCTTGTACTGTGTGTGGTTGGGGATGCAGGGAAGCATCATATTGTGATTTCTCTGTTGTGTTTCAAAAGTCATCTACCCTTGGCTAGCTGCAGACAGAAGGCAAAGGAAGCTTGGCTCTGAGCCTTAGGGTTCATAAAGAAGTTAAGCTGGTTAGTCTTCTTAAAGCCGCTCTCTAGGGCATGGATTTTCCCTCTCCGGAAACCTGAGGCTGAAGTAACAAGGGTGTTGCACTGAGCAGAGCAAGTAATTGTGATTTCTGTGTGCTTTGGGAGGACCCTGTGATGGACCTGTGGGGGAATGCAGTAAGGAGTTGTGTGTGAGGTCTTTCTGTGATACAGACAGCGTCAAAAAGTTTGGAGGCTCAGTCTGAGCTAGTCTCTTCAGGCTCCTTTTGGTCATCAAGGAAAAATGAATGCCTGCTGAGGGCAACTTAGTTCAAGAGAAGTTTTGATAGCTGGATGCACGGCATATGGATGCATGGGTTGGGGCAACTGGCTCAGACGGAGAGAATCTCTTTTTGACATCTGAAGTGAGAGAAGTGTCCTAACTTAAAATGAAATGAAATGAAATGAAATGAAATGAAATGAAATGAAATGAAATGAAATGAAATGAAATGAAATGAAATGAAATGAAATGAAATGAAATGAAATGAAATAAAATAAAATAAAATAAAGAGTAATAGGGAACCTCTGGTATTGCAGGGGTGGTACACTGGATTGCAGGATGATCAACGAATAACAACAACAAGACCCAGATAATTTTTCACTACTAAGAGAGATGGAACTCCCACCATACACAAGCCAAGGGCAGGTCCTTGTGGTCGGACAAGCTCTCCCTTGCATCTTACCTGCTAAGGGCTGCTGGGCTGCCCTGCTCTGCTGGGCTGCTGCTCTAGGTCCCCACACTGCTGTTTGGGGTCATTACGGAAATAGATACTTCTTATTTAACCACATACCAGGTGCACAGTGAATCCATCCTCTGAGCCGGGTTTGGTTCGCACCATTAAGTTTTCTCTAGCGTCTGGGCTGGCCACGTGCATGCGGGAGCTTTTCTGTTCACAAGAAAAGGAGGGTCTGAAGGTGTGTTTTGGTCAAAAACTGCAGCAGCATCCATAGTTTTACTGCTCCCTCTCCTTCCTTCTCCTCCCCTGCCCTCCCTGCCCTCATGCTGGATGCTCATTATGGGCCTCAGAAGGCCAAATGGATTCGTCCTGCTTCATAAGTATTTTACTGACTATTTAAATACATCCCAAATAGACTCTTGTCAGCAGATCAGAACTTGTTGCCAGACAGTGTTGTAGGGCATCACT
>NW_010578620.1:3203-15557 GCF_000705375.1 Tinamus guttatus
TAGGAAAAGAGAAACTTGGAACGCAATAGGAGGAAGAATGCTCTCTTTTCTTGGGAACACAAGCCAATATGACGTGCCCCAAACAGAGCCAGGCATCTACATGGTCACTATCTGCATCTCTATTATTCTGTCCCTGTTTTGCTGATGGCTGTCACTTGCTACATGCTATTACTTCTCACCTGAGCTTCTCTTTGGCATTAAGGAATCAATTGCAGGTTAGGCATTTGCTCAATTATTTACATTCTACTATTCAATATGTGTTTTCACAGCTTGTGTTCTGCCTTCCCATTCACAACATGTGCATGCATATTGCCCATGGGCAGAAGGACACACTTCTGAATCCAAAAGCACTAGTCCCATGGATTTCAGTCATGCAAGGTGAGGCCTTACTTAATTTTTCCAGTAAAGAAACCTTACTTCTCACTTATATAACCTCAGCAAACTCCACAGTGACATTGCAGAGCCTTCTGTATCTCCAGATCCATCCCATTTGCCAACAACATATTTTTTTTAATACCTCATCTGAAAAATGCACTTTTCTTACCGCCTATGACATCTGTAATAAGCCAACTGGAGAGCAAGCTGCACAAATGTGTCAGGATGAAATTTCTTCTTCCTAATCAGTGCTTTTCCAAATGATGTGAAGGCATAATTCACCAGCTGCAGGTCAGACACCTGTCAAACCACAGTAGGAATAACTTCAAATGAAGTCAAGAACTGCAAAAATCACAACTCTATCCCCCTTTAAATAAATAAAACACACACAGCTTAAAATTAGACCATCACCCCTGCCAAAACAAACAAACAAACCAAAACAGTGCAAGCAATTTAGCACTGGTGTAAGACCTCTGGTTCAAATCAAAAAATCACTAGTATGCAGTGCTCCCTGTTCTCTGGCATGCAGAAAGGCCACAAAGATATGCAAAGAGAACGAAAATTTCAGTGACGATTAAGAAAGTAGCTAGAAAGTCCACCTTCTGGTAATATGATTCTTTAGCGTGTTCAATTCCATTCATTATTTTCTGGTCCACCGTGAACACAAGTTCCTCTGGCCATGGAATATCCCTTACTTTATCTGAGCCCTGGGCAGAAGAAGGAGACAGAAATAAAACAGAAAATGTTATCCATAAGAAAAGACACATTAACTATTATATTTGAAAGCTTAGAGAGCACATACCTTCCACTTGCCCTCATTTTCACTAATCTTCCCTTCGGCATGAGATAGCATGACAATTAAAGCCATGGCATCAAAAGGAGCATGCTGGAATCACACAAGACAAGATGTCACATTGTTTGCATAAATGAGAAAAAATCAAGTTGCTTTTTTTCCTCCTACCCTTCCCTCTCTCCTACAGCTTTATTGCATTCTGTTAGACTTGTTTTTCTAGTTCTTCTGCAATACATGTAGAACTACCGTAAGTCCACCTGCTGCTTTGCCTGCTCTGCAGTCAGGCAGAGAAACACAAAATAGCACTGCAATGGAGAAGGAGATTTCAGTCAAGAGTTAATTTTAAGCTGCCTTGTGCAATGTATTTCTTCTGTTTGGAACTCCTTATTATTGTGATTATGATTTCACAACTCACGTTCTTAATTCAGCTATGGTGTAATACCAAACACTATAAAAGGAAGACTGTTGTGGGACGTTTGCCAGACACAGTGCCTGGTAAACAAGAATGCACTAAAAAGAAATGCATTAAACATATTGAAAATATTATTCTGAAAGGAAAAGTTAGTAAAGAAATACTTGAAAGGTTTGTAAGTTAAAAGAAAAAAAAAAAAAAAAGCTAACTTACATCACAGAATGCACTACAAGTTCCATTGGAAAAGAAGATGCTATTGTAGGATTTATCTCCCCAGCGGACAGTGAGATCGCCTGTTAGCCCCAGTCTTGTAATCTGAAGCAAAAGTTACACAGTGGGTGTTTAAACTAAAATGGTGAGGGCTGTCAGAGAGAGAACACATTTGCAACCACCTGAAGACAAAATATGTCATATTTTAATCTATAAGAGTAGTAAAAAGTTGGTAACTACATTTCTGCAGACACTGGAGCATGGTGGGCTAGCAGATTATACAGGAAGACTTCAGCCATCTTCACGTCAGTATTCTAACAGTTAGAAGTGCTTGAATATGCCTGAGGATCAACAAGAAACCTTATCTGCACATTTATTTGCCTCATTTGCTCTGTTCTAGAGCAGTGTAACAGGCTAGCTTACCAAAGGAAGAATATGCACATTTAAATAAGAAATTTGTATATAAAAAACCCCAAACAAGAGGTATCAAAAATCCTTAGCTACCTCGCTGTAGTCTTCAGGAGTTGCGTGGGGACTCGCATCATCCAGGCAGACCACAAACACACTTTGCTGAATTTTTTCCAGAAGAGTTAAGTTTTTTGGATCAAGATCAATTAAATACTCACGCATCTATATGGTATAAAGAGAGAAAGCTAAGTGAAATGCCTGCTTCCAGCAATCATAAGGCTTTTCTGCAAAATGAGTTGATGAATTATTCCAACCTCTGCCCATTTTGTCCTTTCCTCGCTCGTTAAGGCCGCGAGTCCTGGTCCATCTGGTTCACTATAACATCTTTTCTGGATATATGTAAGCTGCCTTTAGGTTAAAAAAAATATATATGAAGAGATGAGATCGTATTCATCTTTTTTGAAAAGTTGAAAATTTTGTTCAGCATTCAGAGGTTAATGTGGAATTTCAGGAAGCGTCCTGAAGGATGGGAGGGCAGATGAAGATCTGCTCCATCTTCAATCTAATAACTAGTTCAAATTGCAGCTATCAGCCCAGTACAGACTTACACATAAAGAACCACAATCCTGAAATATTCTGTATAGGCTTAACCCAGTTTCAAATGGGGCTGAAGATTTCAGCAGTGCAGCTCAAACTTCCTTGGTAGCAGACGCTCCCAGTACTGCAGCTTTTCTAACAACTAACTTAAAATAAGGGCAAAACTTCAACTCAAGAAAAACCCTAAAGTTTATAGCACGAGTCTTGCTTGGCCTGTGTTATGGCACTCTTACCCATTAAACTTAAAGCCTGATCATTTCTTAAACAGTTGTCAAAAATACAAGATACTCATGATGAAGTTACCAAAGACAACTGCCTTTCCATAGGCAACTGAAGCTTTACATTAGAGGTATTACTGAGCTAACACATTTTCTATTGGTTCATTTCTTTATTACTTGCTTAATCTAACATGCACTGCCACAAACATCAGGAATATAGATGTTGAAGTATGTTTTGCAAGTGTTAACATACCAGACTTCCCAGAAAAGTTGGTTGAGCTGCCCTAACTACACATTTTCCTTGCCTAAGGAATTTGGCCACACATCTTTTATTAATTTTAATAGACATCTTTTTTTGTTGTTGTTATGCTGCACTCCAAAAGCAACACTTGAACAAACTCAGTAAATTTTTCCTAGACGACAAAATGTGCAACCCCTCTGCAGGAAGTAGATGCACATGGGTTCCAAATTGATCTGGATTTATGCTGGACCTACCTCTATATAAGTGACATTAGACTACAGTCTGTAGCACAGAAAAGGTGGTGACAGCAATGGCATTGTCCATTTGAAAAGCTGGCACCTCTGCCTGTGGTTGTGATTTACTTGAAGACAGGAAAGCAGTCATGGAAAAGTGATACACATCACAAGTTGCACTAGCAGGACTGGAAATTACCATTTTAAGAGCCAAATTCTTTCTGTCTGCTCTTTGGCAGCATTTTAAAGTATGAAAGAGCACAAACAAGCCTGCTTATCCCTGGTATGGTACAAAGACAGGAAATGCAAGTGAAATGCTGCTGCACTGCTCTTATGCTAGTGGAAAGTACGGTCAGTCCCTCTATACCAGGATTTTTGTCTCTGCTGCAAACACCAATAACAAACACAGCCCTCTAACCCTGTCAAAAGTGACCACAGGTGAATAAAGTTTAAAGTGGACTCAAAAGGACAGTGGTGCTTTATCTTTACTAACAATGAAGTAGCAATGAGCCAATTATCCACATGGATTGATCCTGTTACTTATAACCCTGAGAGGTCCATGCCAAAAACCTTCACACACAAATGAGATCCCCCGTTGAAACATTTACAGCTTCTGCATGAAGCTCTAGGGTGTATCACAAAAGTACCAGATCCTCATGTTTCACAACAAGAATATGCCATGCCATGCACTGACCCAATTTACTGAAATTGGAACCTTCGGCTGCAGAGGATATAATCTGGGGGGTGAGAGGCATGGAGAAAAAGAGATTGCCTTTGATATATAGCTCAAATACAACAGCTCAGTTGAAAGAAGATAGTCTGAAAACCTGTAAATCTCTGGAGGGGTCAGCATATTGCCTTCATGTAGAGCATCAAAGGTGAACACTCGGCCTCGACACAGAACCACTAAGTGAGAAGGACATTCACCTTCAGTCTCTGAAGCAAAGGAAAACAACAGAAAACAAACACATAAGAATCCAACACTAAAGTAAAATGAAAAAGTTCTCACCAAAAAAAAACCCACAGATGTTAAACCCCCAAGAAATATAGTTACGTTCCTCTCAAACCAAGCTCCTGCATTACTTTTACTCTAGACCAGAACTCTGCCTCTGGAAAAAGAAGAAATGATGGCTGTTTTTCCCACAAGCATGCCAGACACATCTAGCAATGGACATCCAAAACACTTTAATCTTAGACACAAGGTATTTATATCTTTTACATCTTTCTTTATAGCCTTGCTTTCCAAATTTCATAATACAATTCTATACTATCTAATCTAAACACACAGGAGAAATCTATTAATTCATAACCTATGAATCTACTCAAAAAGATAAAAGTTCTAATGTAGAAAAAAAATCATAAGGGATGATGACAAATTAGCATACACTAGATAGCACCTTTCTAGCCTCCGCTGTTTAAAGCAAGGAGCAATTAAGCATGGAAATGATGCTACCTACAATTAAGTGCCCAACCTACTCAATACCCTCTATGAAATCCAGGGAGCTCTTCATTTGCCAGCTGTTCCCAGTAGTGCTGGGGGCACTGATTAGGCCCTCTTGGTTTCAGATTAGTGGGATCTTCAAGACCCAGTGTTAAATTTTAGTGGTCCTGCTCTGCAAGTTTGAATCCTACTTTAAGTGCTCAGACTGAGCTAATTCCCTCTATAGCCAAACAGGGGGCAATTCCTTTCACCTGTTTTAGACACCTGAATAAGATGACCTCATTCACATGAGTAGCTCATTCTCTGAGCTACTCATTTCTCTCTACCAGCCACAGAGAGATCCAAGGCAACTAAATGAACTAAATTTTTAATCTGGAGGTAGACAATCTACAGGGAAATAAATTTTACCTGCTGCATGAGAAATGTGAAATTGCTAAAGCAAGATCCTTTAGTGAATATCTTAAAGCAGAAAAGGATATGCATGACATATCTCCACAGGATCATAGCTGCTTTACGGAATCACAGAATAGTTAAGGTTGCAAGGGACCTCTAGAGATCATGGAGTCCAATCCCCCTGCTCAAGCAGGGACACCTAGAGCATGTATTTACTTATTGCATGCAGTCGTAACAGGACATTCTGAGTTTCAACCACCTGGATGTTTATTCTATGCATTGATATGTAAACTGACTCTTGAAGTGTAACCCTAATTAAAAAAAGGAATTTGCATGTAACCCTGTATCTTCTCAACGTGTTCTGTTGTATGGAAGTTTCTTTAAAAAAACTTTAATGAACCAAAGCAATCCCTTTTTCCACTTCAATTCCTGAGTTCTGCAGTAATTCACATCTCCCTGATCCACCAGAAGAATGATCCTAAAGCCCTCTGAATGAATCAGACAGTGGGGATGAATTCAGGCACCCGATTACTAATATCACATGATTTGCTAGCAGAGGATCAATAATCATTACTCTTTCTCCAGCTTTTGATCTTATACCCCTGAAAGTCATTAGAGATAAAAAAAAGGTTTTGAGAATCACTGGAATGCTTTCAAAACTCAAAAGAGAAAGTTTCAACCAAGCTACAAAATGTCTTAATTATAAAAAATAAGAAGCATCCCATCTAACTATATGGGAGCATACTCAAGAAAAATCACTATGAGAAAAGAGACACAATAACAAATGATGCTGAAATGCTGTTCATTCCATAAATGGAATTCATCCATATCTATAACACATTGAATTTGTCTTTTTCCAATTCTAAATGCTAGCACAGTTGCTAGACATCAGGCTGGTAACATACATTTTGGAGAAAAGTCTTCTTTTAATATTAACTACATACTACAGTATTAACTAAAGTAATTAACTACATTATATATTATATTATAATTAACTATATATTATACCTATACCAAAATTAGTGGATTAGATTTCTTCTTTGATTCCCTACATAATCATTCAACAACCAGTATCTGACCCGGTGCTTCAGAAATCAAATATTTTATGATTGACATGACCAGTCCACTAGTTTTCTAATGACAAATCATTTGCTTGTATTAATCACAATTTGCATTTGTTTACCAGTTTTAAAATAATTGCAGATTGAATCTCTGGTAACTCCAGGAATCTTGCAAGTGCAGAAGAGCTTTCGGTATTGGCTCATGTCCAAAACAGCATTCCCAGATCTGTCTATTGCCACTTTCTCTCTGCAGTAAACAAAACACACAAAAATAAAGCAAGCACAAAGGGTGCAAGACAAGCCCATCTTCTATTGCAAAGAATTTTAGTCAATGAACACAAACACGTTTTCATGACTCAAGTCATACACACATCATTAACAAGAAATAATTAATTCTAAATTTTTAAGTCTTACGTTCTTAATAGATCCCAGTATCTCAGGGTGTGCCATATGCTAACAGATGCTCTCTCTATCTGAGTGCCTTCTTTGGGTGGCCAATACGTTTCAATATAGGGGCCAGCGCCTCCTATGTTATAGTATATTTGCGTTGATATGCGAAGATCAAGATAAGCCACATTCTGCCACCACTCCTCCAGCTGAAAATGAACAATGTTTACCATCAGAGTATGTTTTAGACATAATTCTTTAATAATCGCTCAAATCACAGTTCAACTTTCTAATCTCCTTTCTTAAATAAATAAATAAAAGTTGAGTAGTAGCTCCTCTAACAGAAGGCAAAGCCCCCTGCTGAGAGTAATGACATATCTAGCTCTTCTCATGCCACTGAAATAAAACTCAATGCTGTTTAAGGCTATTAGACAATAAATTTCTATGAAGAGTTCCTCCCTGATACTCTGTTGCTTGAGCACCTGTAGCTGTAAGCTGTGGCTGCTGTGAGTACCAGAGGGATCATCCCACAAAAAGTGGAAAGAGCAGATCTGTCTGAAAGAGAAACTGGGACAAGGAGTTGGTAATACATATTTTCTATTCTGATTTGAAAATCTCTGTTGTGTGTCATGTTAAGATTTACAGGGCTCTCAAAAATCACATTTGATAAGAGAAAGAGATATCAGGGGGACTGTTTTGAAAGACAATTTTAAAATGCTATCATGAAAATTCTTCATAAAATGGAACTCTAAATTGTTTTTTTTTTTCCCAGAGGCAGAAGTGTTGAGAAGGAGACTAGGAGAGAAAATGTTTCAAAAGCCACCCAGTTAGCCACTTGACTTTGAAACAGCACTTATATAAGCAGGCACAGTCAAGTTTGTAGCTGAGTGGCAAACATAACGAGGATGCTGAGACTGAAGATTACATTCAAGTGCCTCAAAGTTAGATCCTGAACCACCAGCTTTCCACTTGCTCTCCGTAGAGATGCTATTACCTTCTATTCTAGTGAAGTAGATGCAGCAACATATATATCCAATAGAGGAATAAGTTACAATTTCTCAAGTATGTAAATACATACCCAATTCCTTCTTGATTTAGCTCTTTCCAGTAATTTCTGATGCAACTCTTTTCCAATCCCATTTTCAAAATTTTTAACTATATGCTCAGTTCTTAGATACTCTTCTTGATTAAGAAAGGGCTTCACTGTAAAGGAAACGTTTTTAAAGACAACGGCATACTGAGATTCATTCCAAAATTCACTTTTCCACAGGCAAAGATTTCTTTTTTTTTTAAACAAATACTTAAGGAGGGAAAAGAGAAAAACTTTAAAAGCTGCAAATAAATCACAGAACTTTAATAACAAATTCTAATAAACATGTCAGTAAATGAAAGCAGTTGTTAAAGCCCTGAAATGTAATAGATAATTAATTCCAATATATTCAGAATTGTGGAGATACTGCTATAGAATTCACTAATTTACCAATTTAACGTGAACTTTGTTTGGAAGTTAATGTGTTGAGCCATGTATTTTTATGCCTTACCATGGGCTACTTGCTTACACTTTTGAGGCCCTTCATGGTCTACTCATGACAGTTACTAGCACCCAATTTTTCTATTTTAAAATACCTTTGTATTTCTCTCTGATCATCTGCCACATGGGCTACAGTTCTTTCTAAACATTCTATGTAAACAGCTCTAAAACTACTCATTAGTTTAATCTAAACCTCTCCTTAAGACCTTTGCACAGACCATATATAGTCAGTAATAGTAAGAGGTACTGAAGATGGTTTGCACAGAGGCACATCCAATTGTTTTCTTTTACTTACTTCACATATAATGTGTTATCTTTATACTTGCGTTACAAAGTCTTTTGTATAAGGTGCTCTTCTGCTCATTCAACACCTTCACAAAAGAAAAGGCTGATTCTCTTTTGAGGCTGCTGGACACTATGAGCAGTAGATCTCCCAGATCTGCTGGCAGTGCCCTTCCTACCGCAGCCCATGATACCACTGGCCTATTTGGCCACAGGGCACGTTGCTGACTCACGGCCAGCTTGTTGCTCACTGGGACCCCAGTGCCTTTTCTGCACAGTTGCTTTCCAGCCAGCTGGGCCCCAGCCTGCGCCGGGTCATGTTCTTATTCCCGTGGTGCAGGACCTGGCACTTGCTCTGCTGAACTTCATAAGGCTCCTCTCTGCGCAGTTCTCCAGCCTGCTGAGGTCCTTCTGAATGGCAGCACAACCCCCTGGGATATCAACCCCTCCTCCCTGTTTTATGTCATCTGCAAACCTGCAATGGGTGCACTCTGCTCCATTATTTGGGTCATTAATGAATGTTAAACAGCAGTGACCTTAGTACTGACCCTTGGGGGACACCACTAGTTACTGGTCTCCAGCTGGACTTTGTGCCACTAATCAAAACCCTCAAGCTTGTCCCATCAGCCAGTTTTCAAGCTCCTTCACTGATCATTTATCTAGACCACACCTCATCTGTTTGCCTGTGTGATGCTATGGGAGACTGTGTCGAAAGCCTGGTTAAAGTCAAGACAACATCCAGTGCACCTGGAAGGACTGCCCATCAGGCCAGTCCTTCTCAACACAGAAGGCTTTCGGGTTGGTCAAACACAGCTGGTCTCCCCTTTGTAAACCCGACCACTCCCAGTCACTGCCTTGTTCTTATTATGTTTGCAAATGGCTTCCAGGATAGCTTTCCCCATCTCCTTCAGGTTAGACTGAACAGCTTGTAGTTCCCTGGATCTTTCTTCTTGCCCTCTTGAACACAGCAATAATATTTGCTTCTAGCCCTCAGGAACCTCCTTCAATTGCCACGACCTTGCAAGAGCTGTCCTGTGATGAGCCAGCTCCCCCGTGGGGCATCCCATCACACCTGTTATTCAGGCCTGTTATTCAGGTTACAGTCACTACACAGCTATTTGCGCACAGCTGCCCTAAAAGTTAAAAAATAAAATAAAAATACTGGATTCTGGTCCCTGTTCAAGGGGTCTTGATGGACTGTTAGGGGTCTGGGGCTCAAGATAGTAAGAACGCCCTGAGAATGGAGCTTTGGCTGGTTGAAGAAGAGACTACACAGAGAATATCTTGCTGCAGTCTGTAACTACCACATGGAATAGCAAAGAGAAGACAAAGTTTAAGACAGGAGATTCTGACAAGGTCTAAGGAAAAAAGGAAAGAAGGGGCGCACCTAGGTCGCTTTCTCATTAGACTTCAGAGCAGCTTCTGTCCTGCCACTCTTTCTGGGCTTCCTTTCTGCACAAGAACTCAGCATGATCCATGAACAAGGAGCATCCTGTGCAAGACAGCCCTAGCCCTTCTGAAAGCAGGCCTTGGGGTTTTCACCCTCGCAGGCTAAGGGGTTCAACATTCCCAGTTGCAGACCTTGAGGTGAGCTGAAACACTACATACTGCAGCTACATCTACCTCCTCTTCTCAAGGCCTCCCTTCAAAACAAGGTTAGGAATTTTGACTCTAGAACAGAGGTAGCTGCTGTGAAGCGCTATATATGGCACATTTTGAAACCCACACTGTCCAGCTTATCTAGTTGACTGGTTTTAAACAAATGGGTTTATCCTTTATCCTTACACCTTTATCAGCAAGCAAACTGACTCACATCAAGTATCTCCTCTGACCAACATAGGACTGGCAAAGTGATTCAGAGCATTTATGTGGGGTCATTTGGAGGCTCTGAGTCACTCTTCAGAATCACATCCCTTGCTTTACCCACCTACCTGGCATGGACAGAAGGATGAAGAGCTTAAGCTTTCAGAATGACCTACCCAGTACCTAGAGTTGTGCGTGCAGAACATGGCTTTAAGTGAAGTGTTGTTTTACCACAGGCTTTCCTTGAGCAAGTATTGGAATAACTTTCCCCCACCTCCTACTGAGACTTGAGAGGGCCACAAGGATGACTGAAGTTTTGGCTTATGCCCAAGGAATAGTAAAGAGGAAGTAACTTCAGCATTAGAAGAAAAACGCAAGAAGAAAACACAACTGGGGAGAGAGGTGATAGGTATCCATGAAAACACAGATCAGACAAGAGCAAGCAAACTCTAACAGTTTCCACTACTCCGGGAAAGGACTATTTATTAGCTTGTAGAGTCCAGATGGATTCACAAAACTGAGCTCTAAAGAGCAATTCTGCCATTGTCCGCTTTCCACTACAGCACATGTAATTCCAGTTATCTGCATTACAACAAAATGAAAAAAAAAATTTGCTAATGCACACACCTGGGACATAATAGGTCACCCTTCAGCCACCATTTGATTCAGAAGAATCAAGCAAGGAGGAATCTCCTATTACCACTACCATCCATTAGGCTATTTCTACTACACTTGGTTGGAACAGAAGGGAACTTGAAGTGAAATTAGGGATTTGTTTTTTGGCAAAGGGAATATTGGTGTAATGCTGTTTTTTGCTAAAGACAGAACACCAAGTTTTATTCTGTTGCCACTTCTGTTTTATGGTAAGATAGTAAGTCAAAGCAGACATTTGACAGAAAAGCTCAGTGTCTCTGAGTTCTGAAAAATGATTAAAGAAGCATTAAAAAAAAAAAAAGGAAAAAACTGGGCAACTTTGCTTTGTCCTTCCTGGTTTATCAAAGTCTGATATGATAACACGGAACCAACCAACCAGCTCTGCTCTAAAACCAAAGTGACACACGTTTGCACTGATGATGTTTTTAAAACTTTTCCCTTACTCTATCTTGCTTAGGCAAGAAGCACTTCAAAGCAGAAACCTTGCCAAGTTAGATTATCAAAAAAAGTCTGCTACTGCCTCTCCTTACTGCTGTGTAATTAATAATTTAGGAAAAATTTATGAAAAAATGACCTTGGAATCCTCTTTTTACACAAAGTCAAGAACAAAGAAGTCATTATGCAAAACAATGTTTGTCAGGCAGTATCTTTTCCCAGAAAAGCTGATATAGCTGCAAAAAGATAAGCCCTTGGCGGCGGTGGGAAGACCCCAAGCCAACAACCTTCACTCCTACATGGCTGCTTTTATGCCAAAGGGGAGCAAGTAAGGGTAAGATGGGAACCTGTACTCACAGTTGCTCTGCCACTTTAATTATCCTCTTCTGGATCTAAAGAAAGGGGTTGTGTGCCCTAAACTTGCTTGGATTTGCCTTAAAAACATGCGGCAGTTGGTACAGCCTGTCCCTACAAACCTGCCTGTGCAAGCACGCTCAGCCCAGCCTGGACAGCAGCACATGGCTACCACAAGCGCAAGCCATTACCTGCGTCCAGGTACTTCTTGAGCGACTCCTCGAGCGCAGGCACGGGCAGCGGAGGCAGCGAGTCCTGGTACTGGAACGTGCGCTCCGCAGCCGCCTCGAGCACCTGCTTGTCCATGGTTGGCACCTGCAGCACAGCGTCAACAACACAAGTCCATTAGGAAGCCCCGCGCAGACACTGGTGTAGCGACTCCCCTTGCAGGTCTTCTCTTTCCCCTGCTATTTACACGGTGAAAGCCCCACGTATCACGAAGTGCCCTCCGGAGCCCGCCCGGACGGGCGGATCTCCGAGCAGAGCTGCCCAGCCGCGGCGCGACCCGCCATCCCGGGAGGGGACG
>NW_010578620.1:21265-43460 GCF_000705375.1 Tinamus guttatus
AGCAGGAGTTATAAAATAATTCTTCAGGGCAGATTACTCCATTAACTCAGATGTATCTTTTACATCCCAGCCCTGGGAGTGTGTATGTAATCTCAGGGTGTATCTTTCCAGCTGGTTTAAGTAGATCAAAGCTTGCAAAAAGGTCGTAAATTCTTGTCTTTTCCATATATCAACGGGAGGACGGTGTGACTGTATAGGATCAGTTGTCTGTTTTAGCTGAAAACTAATCTACAAAGCATTTGTTTTCAGCTTGATAAACAGTTCACTCTTACTTGTGGCGACCTAGTTGCTAGTGGTGAGGAAAAGGTTGGGGCAGAAATTTCTTGCCTGAGAAGTTGGGGGAAGAGCAGGATGACCTCTCAGCAGCGCAACATCAGACAGGCTGATGAAGAACCTGCCTCTCAGTTACAGTCTTTACTTTAGGGTCCTCGCTGAACCTAGAGGTTTCTTTGTTTTCCATCCCTTCTTTATCTGCAGATTTTGCAGCAGATTTAGGTTTGGCTTATACCACTGCTGCAGCAGAAGCTGCCTCCCTACTTCTGACAGCTTCAGACATCAAACACGTCGCAATCACTGCGATTTGATCAGAGCTGCCCCTGGACTCAGTGGGCTGCACCTCATTGTCTTCAGTTCTTTATCATGTAGATTCTCCTCTATTCAGCAAAACAAGGTTCTATCTGAATCTCCAGCCCTGTAGAAGAAGGAAACACAGCATTCTTTGCCTTTCTTCTTGCAAAAATACACGAAACATTTTAATGAGGACTTTGCAGCAAAGACAATTTCCTCTTTGAATACACTTAGGGAAGTATTGACATCAAACACTACTGAGGGTCATCCCATGACTAATAAATCTGGCCCTATTACTCATTTTTGACAGAAATCTTGTATTTGTTTCCATTCCTTATTAGGATATTTCTGCTCATGTGAGTGATAGCGTTGGCCACAGCTTGAGGCCTGCTTTGTTAAGTGCTTGAGCAAAGGGTCCCTGTGAACAGTTTATGGACAACCAGTACATCAGTGAGGTTTTTGATTGTTTTATTTTTGTCTTTTTACAGAAAGGGTGTCTACTATCATCCAAAAAAGTACAAAGATATGGGCCAAAGATAACACGAAGGATCAGGTATTGGTTTGTGGCCATCCTGTTACTTCTGTCATCTGTGCACTTGTGTGTACAGGCTGCTCATTAGATTGTGCAAATAGTTTTTTTTTTTTTTTTTTTAAATCCAAGTCGCCTTTGTCCAATATGTGGCATCTAGGAACACCAGAGCTGAAACACAAGTGAGAAGATGTGTCCTATTTATTGTGCTGCAAAGGCAGTAGGTGGTGGCAGAGCAGTAACTATTAACAGCAGCTGTAATGGCAGCGACCTCTGAATGGATTCAATCCTTTTATGAAAGAAATGAGGACCCTGGTACTAACCTGTGTGCCTATGGAATTAGCCCTCCAGCACATGGGCAGTAATATACCTACCATTTCTTTCACTTTTCCACCATGGCTGCTCCTCTCTACAGAAGCAGAACCTTTGCTTCTTGTTTCATCAAAGCACATCCAGATGGCAAAGTGGTGACCTTGCTCGCTCTGTATACTAGTCACTTAGTGGAGGGCAGCGGCTTCGTCTGCTTCCTGGCAAGAGCTAGAAATAAAATTCATGTGTCCTACTTAACATCACTGCATATAAAAAAAAATCCCGTATTTTCTCCTCCAATATTGTCTATACTTACACACATGCTTGTTAGTTAATATGCTATAGATTTGGAGTCTAATTAGAAAGTAAAACAGCACCTTCAATTACAGGCTGTTTTTTCCGTTCCACTTTTTCTGGATCCCCCTTATTTTCATACATGAACTCTGGCACCTCTCCAGGACCACATTTGCGTTCTGTTCTCCTGTATTAGTGGCCTTTTGAAACTAAAGCACCAAAAAAAGCCCCTTCCTCAACCCCTTCCTCAAGCTCTGCTTCAGCAGGTTGGTGTACTCCTGTATCCAGGTGAAAAAAAAAAAGAAAAAAAGAAAAGCTACAGCAAGGTGGTAACAGAATATCTCTTTTTAATTTTTGGTTTTGGGTCAAGCCAACTCAGCCTGTCCTTGTGAGATTTGTTCCTATCATTGAGGTGAGATAATAAAAGGCTTTTTTTTCGATTTGGTTTGCTATTTTTGTTTGCTTGTTTTTTTGTAAGGTGAACCTAAGGTGAATATTCATATTCATTTTAGCTTTTGCATCTGATTTGTTGGGTCATATGTTTCTTTGCAGCAACTCACTACTCACAGAGGTATCAGAAGTATGTGCTGAGGCTCCTAACATCTCCAGTATAGGCAGGTAGTTTTTTTTTTGCTTGAAATAATGTAGTCTGGTTACCTGAATTGAACATCCCCTTTATGCTGTGGTTTGCGGATGTTCAGAAGAAAGTTGTTCCAGAAATATTCTTGCCTCCAGGTCAACCATTGCACCAGATCATGAAATTTAGCGCCCCTTATCATCCTCATCCACGTGAGACCTTTTACACAAAACGTGTATTTCTGCTTGTACTTTGTCCAGGTGACAACGGGGGCTCTCCTGTCTGCCCCGCTGCCCCACACGGGTCGCTGCGAGGGTCTCTAGCGGGGCGAATCGTGGAGACCACCTTGCAGCTGGTGCAGCTGTGCTGGGGGATCCCTCCTGCCACCCCACCTTCCTGATCCGCCCTTTGGGGGAACACAGCACTGGGGTCCTTGCTGCTGACACAGCCCCAGCAGACCAGCTGGGCCTGGTGAGATGGAGTCATCCTTTGGACACTGCACGACCAGCAGCGAGTTCAAAACCTGCACACCGGGAGGGACACCGGGGGCGTTGGCGGCACGAGCAGGTACGGCCGCTCCGGTGTTGCCACACGCAGACCTGTCCCTGGGGGAGCTGACAGCAACCCCAGGCTCCTATCACCTGTAAGCGCTTGCTGCTCCCTCCCCGTGAGGGAGGAGGGACACGCGGTCCTGCGATCGTCCTGCCGTCCTGGGGAGGGACACGGCGGGGTGGAGCGCAGCGCCGGGCAGCACTGCCATCCACTGCGTCCAGCAGCTCCGTCGTTGGCTCCCTGGGGCTTTCACCTTATCAGAAACATGGGCTGCGCGGGGGGGCTACGTCGGGATAAACACGGGATCTGCTGTACAAACAACGAGCAACAGCACGGGGTGGACGAAGGGCAGAGGTGCAGTTAGCACTGCTGCCAGCCAGCTGCAGGTGGGAACTGCTGCTCTGCCTGGTCATTTCTTCCTTTAGTTTCTTGGGTGATCATCCATGCACCATTTGCTGACTGTCATTAGGAGAAAATCAGTCTGGCTTTAAAACCATTCCGGTTTTTAAGTAAATGATTTGCTATCAGTGCAGCTGGTGTTCAACCATGGGCACACAAGACTGTGGAAACTTTTCACTTCTAAGTTATATTTCTTTTTCCAATTTCCAAGTTAATTGCTATATTTCTCCTTTTCTTTATCTACTGTGCAACTTTTTGCTGAATTACCAAACAAGAGATTAGGAATGATAAGGCTGAACTAATATTGTAGCTCTAGTATTAGATCTGGTCTTCAAACACATTTTGTTTTTTTCTTTTCCTGCTCTCCATGCTTGTTCTCATGTTGTTTCTGCCTTCACTCTGTGGCTGGCACTCTGTCTAGGCATGGTGCTTTCCTTGCCAAAAGCACACAGAGTGTCCTAATTGTACTCTGCCTGCTCATTTCTTCCTTTAGTTTCTTGGGTGATCATTCATGCACCTTGGTGCTACTTATATAGCTCTTGTCTACCTTATAAACAGTTAACATGCAACAGCAATTTGCTATCTATCATTCGTCCTTGAGAGTCCATGTTCTGCACATCTATCCTAGCCTGTGACAAATACAAAGCATTGTGACTTGATGTAAATTTCTCTTAGTGCCAGCTCTCTTACTTTTCTGTCCAGCTCGTATAGTTGCTGCAGTTGGCTACTGGGTGATGACTTGTGGCCCTGCAGAATTTGTGCTCTAGCTCGGGCCCTCCAGATGCTCCAGCTTCCCGAGGCTGGAGCTGTAACATGCTGTGGCAGGGTGGCTGCTCTATGGGAAGTGAATATATAGCGAGTGACTGGTTGGCCAGGCGCAGGGCTCTTATTTTTGTTGGCAGTTCATGTGCTCTGATGACCTCCGTGCTCCCAGATGGGCCCCTGTTCCTGGCCGGTTGATCCATTCTTTGCTTCACCTATTCCCCTAAGCCCGAAGCAGCTATTGCTGCTTCATCCCCTCTGAACAAAATTCTGTTTTTGCAAGCAGATTTTCTCTTACTTCTCAGGAGGGTGAAACAGACTTGACATGGGACCCTCCTTGGCAGTTTCACTGCTCTCGCACTACAGACTGCAGTGGCTCTCTTGGAGCCTCCACGAGCAGATGGGAATGTCTTGCTGTGTTTGTAGTTTATCTCCTGTTATACACGGCCAGTTTTGTGGCGCTGTGGAAGGCTTGTGGCCTGCACGTGTACAGCTGCAAAAGATAAGGGTAGGGGCCTGCTCAGTGCACCAGCATCTGCGAATTCTTACCCTCCTGCAGAAACATTCCCATGTTAGTAACATGCCTGAGAGCATTTAGCAGAAGTTTTCTCATGTCATTTCCTAATGACTCATCATCATATTGCATTTATGCTGCATGTGCTGATCGAATTACTACCTCCTGGGTAGCACAGACACTTCATTTTCTCTCTGAGCTCACCTTTTGATGTCTGGAGGGGCTATTTTAGCAGAGGCTTTGTATGATGCTACTCCTGGGCATCTTTTGCAAGCCTTTGTCTTTAACTTTAGTTGCTTCATATGTTTATTGTGTTTTAAACCTGGTGCCTTGCTTGTTTTTTTATGCATCCAGATCAAGTTTACCTTCTCTCTCACTTTGGTATCTCCAGTATTCGCTGTACCTCATTCCTGTGCTCTAGTCTGGGCATTTCTGTAACTGTCCTCCGGATTTCAGGATCCAGCTGTAATCACTCGGAGCTCGACAGATGTCTGACACAGGTGACTGTAGATTTCTTCTGCCTCAGCTCCTTTTCCACCTTCATGTTTTGTTGGTGACGCTTTTTTGAGTTTCTGGATTGCTGTATCCATGGTTAGGAATTACCTTTTTCTTGCAACTCCTTCTGCTGCTGTTAGCTTCAATTTTAAGCCTGGAAGTCTTAGTGAAGTATGATTCAGTTTACTGAGGAACATCTCTGCAGCCAAACTGATATCCTTATGATTCAAACTCAGTGATAACTGCTAAGAGATTTGACAATGATTGTTTCAGGAGTGTCTCGGGCTGAACCTAAAGGACGTTCAAGGAGTATGTTTATGTTTGACTTCAGGCTGGTGTCTGCTTCTTGAAATATATCCTCATATTCTCTAACCTGCTGTACAGATGCCACAGGGTCCAATTTGCCTCTTTCATGCTAAAGATATTTGTGGTGTTTGCTGGACTGAAAACAAACCTATGATTTTCTTTTATGTAAAGAGGTAAAGTTCTTAAGGACCAATTAATTCATTTTCTTCATACTCAGTAGGAGCCTTATTGACCGTTTTCATTTATTGCACTGGCTTGTTGTACAGCACCTGATAACTTTTACCTCATCTGTCATTGCTATTTGGAAGTGTTGCAGTCAGTTTTGCCTCTTACTTTGTGGTAATCGGTACTGACATTTGGATCCCTTCTTTGAACACTTCCACTGTCTTTGCTGTCGAAAGTGTTTCTGCAGGGTGAGCCTTGTCCCAAACCTCTTCATGAGTCTCCAGAGTTCGAGATCGAAATTGGTTTTTGAAGCTTTGCAATGTTTCCGAGATGATAGAACATTGCTTTCTGGGTCGTAGTCTATTCTCTAGCCTATGTTGGCATGTTTCTTGGGAGGGTTTGGCTGGCCAGCAGTCACTCTGCTGAGGCTCCTGCAGTCCAGATCGGATGAACTTCTCTGGAGGGAGGTGAGATGGTGCCTTGGGTGGGAGCATCCGGGCACCTTTGGGTGGAAATTTCATGAGTGCAATGTGGGCCAGGAGACCGTGACAGCCTGGATGCTTTATTGGAAGGTTCATTGTTCTAATTTATGCGCTGATAGAGGTTGACTTTTGAAGCTCAGACCTGTTTTTGTGGCTTTTCATGAGTTTTCATGGGTGCTCATTGCAAGCAGGAGGGGCAGGCCCATCTCCCCCAGGGCCTGGGATCCTGCCGCGTTACTGCTCTGACCGCAGCTGAGCAGAGAGCAGGCACAGGGGGAGATCTGCACTCAGGAGGTTTCATCCTTTCTCAGAAGCTTTTTTGGGTTGCACCAGTGAAGCACGTCCAAATGGTGCCCTGTCACTGCACGTTCATCTCCTCCAGAGATAATAAAAAAAAAACTATTTCATTTTATCAAGTGGACACGAACTATATATTAAGTACAGTATATAAAGTACAGTAATAAAAAAGACATGTATTTGTTAAACTTAATTGGTGCTGTGTTATCATAACTCTTCTTAAAGCATTGCAGTTTGCTGGCTTTTCTCACACCTGTGCAGACCACCACTATAGAAGCAGCCCGTGGTGCTAAAAGGCATCACCAGGGCCAAGATTTGATACGTGTGATATAACTATTGTGATGGGTGATATTTTGATTCATTTAAGGCTGTCTCTGTCTGCGTTTTAGAGAGAAGGCTTGCTACTGCTCTCCTTCGGATGGAATTAAAACTGCATAACTTCGTGTCTCCCCATGCACAATTAACAGCTGCTAATATGGCATAAACTCATGTTTTTAAAAGGAGAAAAAAATAAATATATGCTTTTTTTATCCTGTGAAGCAGAGTTGCCAGGAACCGTTGTGTAGTTGCAACAGAAGATGTTCAAATGATACAGACTTGTTAAATAATGAGTGATAATAGAGAAGAAAGACTGACAAAGGACAAAGCAAACGAAATACTTGCAGTGCATCTAATCTAATGTATTTCACAACTGGCAGTATGAAAAGCTAACCAATGTTAAGCAACATACATGCCTTCGTTCTTTAAATTGTCCAGCTGGGAAACACATGCTTCATTATTGCTTTACCTCAGGAATCTTTATGTGCTTGTTTTAGTTCCCAAAATAACATACATGCCTTTGTTCTTTAAATTATACATGTCCAGCTGAGAAACACATGCTTCGTTATTGCTTTACCTCAGGAGACTTTATGTGCTTGTTTTAGTTCCCAAAATGAGTCACACTTAATTATGTTTAGTGCACTGCAAATGCCCCTGTAAAATTGCTCTACTTGCTCAAGAATTGCACTGATTTTTTGCAGTGTTATAATTATTCTTGGACTATTTCATTATCATTTCTGAAAGATCATATGTAAGGATCATTTCCTAAGTTTCACCCACTTTTAACCTTGATACCTGCTACAGTTTAGCAGTTATTGCTATGGTCTGAGGCATGTACACTCTTTATATGACTTAGGAGGTAATAAACCATTAATAGATAGTAAGTATGTTTCAGGTTTTAGAGAATGAGGACACGTTCTGACCCACCATTAGCTCCAGTTTTATTACTATTGAAGTCTAAAAAAGACTGAAAATTGACATAAAGCAACAGCTAAGAAAACTTGAACAATGAGGGACTTCAGGACTGATACTCTGTTGGCAAGTTTAGTCCTGTAAAGCTCTCTTTTACCTACGCTTCTGGAAACAGCAAAAAAAAAAGTGGTTGAGAGAGGCAAGATCCACCAGTCTCCTGCAACTGTTTAATTTTGTGAAAATGCTGATTTTCATTTGAAGATAAATATATTTCTAGTCTTTTGATGCTGCAGAAAAAGAAAAAAAAAACACCTTGAGGATATTCCATTAGGGGTACCCCCAAAGACTCAAGTTACAAGGCAAACAAACCCCATCTATATGTATACATATGTACATAGATATATATGTCTGTGTTATATATATGTATATATCTGTGTTATATTTATATCTGTATATTATATAAAGGTATTGTAACTTCATTATTTTTAAATTATTTTTTAATTATTTTGCTATTTGATTCAGGTTAAACTTTGAAAGTCTTACTCTTAAAATATTTTATTTTCAGCCTTTGTTAGAAGATAATTGTTTCTGATAGTATTTTATTATTTTTAGAAACATTAGTAGATCTGATATCTGCAACAGCTGGCTGTAATAGCATTTACATTATGTGTCATATTTTATAATTTTAGGTGGGAAGAAATAAACCATTTTAGGATCTCTCTAATAAGTCACACGATATGAGCAGATGCATCTGATAGCAGGTAGATTCATTTGGATCGGGCATAACATTGCAGGTCAGGACTATTTAGGCAATATAAGCTTCTTTAAACTGTGCACTTGCCAAACACAGGTGTGCCTCCTCTTATTTTGTAATAATTACAACATAAAAGTACTATGAAAGAACACTGGGAAACTTTGCATTTTTACATTTGTCATTTGAAACTATCAGGTGCAGAGCTCTTGAGCAGGATTCGTTGCTGAGGTTTGAGCTTACCTGCTCCTCTTACCAGGGAAACTGAGGCAGTTCTTTCAAGCAAATCACTTAAATTTGATTTTTCTTTGTCTTGTTGCATTAGGGCTCCCCAGGAAAGCAGAAATGGGCAGTGAACAGGAGACTGCAGACACGGCCCGGGGAGGTCAGCACGGCTCCCTCGATGACCAGCAGCCATGGTTTTCTCACGACAAGGCAGATTTTTCAGTTTCCCAGAATAGCAAAGAGGAATGTAGAAAAATGAGTAACGGGAGAACTATAAAGCAGTCTAGACTCTGTGTCTGAAGTGTCAGAACCCATTTTGGCACTCGGGTTTGTCTGTTTGGCCCCTGATTTAGAGGATTCTTACACTTACATTATTAATATTGTTACTGATATTTTGCGGGTGTAACCCCAAAAAAATAAAAAAGAGATAGAAGGCAATGAGGAGGCAATATTCCTAGTACTAGAATTGCAGTTACGAGATACCATCAGCAACCTGACAAATACAGTGTATCTGGCCACCAGCTGCAGAACGTACTGGAAAGTAAGAGATTACCATAAGCAAGCACACTGTATTGTACGGCCTGTGCCAACTTGCCAAAATCCTGACTGGCCAACTGAACAAATGCAGTGGTTAATGGTCTTATACGTGATTCTTTTTCCCATTTTCAGACCCATACAAGCCCCATGCAGGTGTGAGTGCTAAGTGCTGCTGAATGTAGCTCTTGTGAATAGCTGACTTTTCCTAGTAACGTTGTGGAGGCTTTTTTTTTTTTTTCCCCCCCAATCAGGTCATAGACTTCCAGCATTAAAATGTCGTTGACTCCTATATCTCACACAATAACCTGTCCTTCGTAGATTGGCTGGGTCGGATGCCGAGCACCTTCCCAGTGCTGCTGCTGCGTTCTGCGTGTCTCACGTAAGCATCACATCCCTGTCTCCCTTTGGGATGTTGGGCACTTTAGTCCCTGCCTTTTTTCCCTTGTGTGTGGGCTCCTCCCCTGAAGCCTGGAAAGGCTTAAAGAGAGCAGCTAGGCCACCTGGATGCACATCTCTGCTCTGCGCGGAGAGGCCTGCACCCCGTGCCGGCTGCTCCGTGGGAAGTCTGGCTCCTGCTTCTTGCTATGCAGCACTGAGAAAGGACTCCACCTTGGGGATCTCATTCCCTGGATTTGTGATCTTCCGGTCTTCCCGCTTATTCAGGTATTTTGCGTCTAAAGTAAACTTCGTGGTGATGGCATAAACCTGCAAGAGCAGAAGCTGTGGAAGATCCCCAGCAGTTGGTAGCATATCCTTAAGGACTGTGGCTTGGATGTTTTCCATCTTCTTTTGGAATCAGTTTGAGAACAGTTTTTTTCTCTTCTTACTTGTCTGTGAGGTTAAACCATCAGCCTTGGGAGCATTTAGGCTAGAGTGTCTTTTTGTGAAAGAAGTGCCTGTGTAAGTGGGGCTGGTGGTCGCGGTGCAAGCGGAACATGTCCAAGGAGCTGTTTGTTCTCGGCTGCTTGTTCCACTCTCTGCCAGCTACTTTATCTGCCCATGGAGTTTTTGGCTTCCTCTTTCTGTGTCTTTGAAGTGATTTTTAACAAACATTGATAAACTTTCCAGTTTAAAAGCATATGAAAAACAAGAAAATTCTGGGTAGGTTTTCTCTTGTCTTGCTTGCATTAAAGGAGTTTAATATGGGCACGAATTGCTGCCTATTCTGATCTGGCTGCATTCTCATATGCATCGTCAAGACACTGCATGTAGAATCAACCCTTGCTTCTACTGAGCTATATTCACAGCAGTAAATAATATCCATAGTAACTTTCAGCTTTATTTTTTTTCTCATTATCTTCCAAGTTTTTTTATTTTTTTAAGGTGAGCAACTGTTGCAAGTTTATTCTAATGACTGTAGAAAACAAATTTTGTATTCTGTATCAGTTTGGCTTCTAGTTCATTCATCTTTACCAAGTATTTCTGTCATACATGGTATTCTTGGATTTTTTTCAATATTAGTGGAAGCAATTAATTAAATCTATATAGGCACAGCCTGATACACTATAAATAGTAGGTTGTCACCCTCAGTGCTCATGTACACAAATCTAATCAGCAAAAATGAGGAAAAATCAGGAAAGAAGAATAAAAATAGATGAGAACAGGTCTTTGCTTCCTATAGTAAACACAAAATCCAATGCTAAAGATGGTGCATTAGGATCTTCAATGCATTTTTTCCTCCTCACAAAGGAGGAAGGAGTGGTTATAAATCTTGTTTTGTCTGTTACTTCTGTCAGTCATTAATTCAAAATACTAAAGCTGCTCCAATAAATACTCTGAATGTAGTTCTGCTTTCTCTACCATCTCAAAAGGGATATAACAAATCCAGAGAAGGGCAGTGACTGTGGTCATAAGTAGGAAGCACTGCCCCATGGAGACTCTCTAAGCAACCTAGGCTGTTTCATGCAGGAAAAAAAGACCTGAGTGGGGCCAGAGAGACTATGAAGAAGTCTCAAAAATGCTGAGTGCCAAATCTTGAGGGACTTCCCAACCACTTCCTTTACTAGGCAACTCTGTGGGCATCAAACGCAATTTTAGAATTCAGGTTCAAAACAAAAAAGGGAGAGGCAGCAGAAAGTAGATCTGTGCAGCTCCGTGCCAAAGAATGTTGTGAATGCTAAAGGTTTATAAGGGTTAAGGGGAGATGAGATGAATACATCAAAGAGAAACTGATGGTGGTTCCTAAATATAAAGAAACTGCATCCAGCTGTTCTGTAGACATCCATTTTTGCCTCTATTGTAGAGAGAATCCTAACCTAGGTGGTCCTTAGTTATTTCAGGTCTTCAGATAAACCTTATATTTTGGGGTATGTTCCTTGTCAAATCTCATATTCGTTTTCTTTACAGCCAGTGACAGAGGAGAAAGGTGTTGCCCAATACTACTCCTTGTCATTTATAAGAGCAGAACTGATTCCAACAGTTGTGTGAAGCTTACCTCGTACAGCAGGCTGTTGTCACAGCACAAGCAGTTCTGATAAAACATTAATCCATTGTTTAAAGTATATTTAATTCACTGTAATTTTCTGGAGCCTGAAGAGTCTTGCTCTAGCACAATGTGACGTCCTGTCTTTTTCCTTAGGGATGGAGAAGGTGGTTGCTTGTCCATACAAAAGGCCAAACGCTCTTTGTCGGCTCATTTGCTTTCCCTGGGCTGGAGGTGGAACGGCTCAGCTTGCTCAGTGGGGCAGGCTCTTCAGCAGCTCCATAGAAGGTCAGTCATTTGTGTCAATAAAGAAGGCACAAGGTGATTGAGATGGGCAGTCTGAAATGCTCAGTAGTCATTTTTTTTTAAGAGAATGTAATGTTCTTGAGAGTGCTGCAATCTGTTTTTCCAGTTGTATATTTACTTTTTGGCCTTATCCAAAAAGTCATTACATTTAGAATACTGAGTTTACTCAATTTCAGCGCCACTCTGAAACAACCGATGTGTCTCTAGATTATGTAACCACTGCAGGATGTGTGACTGTTTCAGAAACTGTTGGTATGATTAAGAAACAGCAATACAGTGACATTGTTGGTATGTTAAATCAACAAGTGAGCAATGAAGATATAAAAACTAATTTTTACCATTGAGAGACTGCAAGGAGTGTGTTTCAGTTATCCAGAGTGTCTGCAAGGTTCTGCACTCCTTGTGTCAAAACTGAAGTTTAAGCAATGGTTTTGTAACTGTGAATTGTATTTAGTTACACAGTAATTTCCATGGCTATCAAATTTTATGAGCGCTAAAAAAGATCCACTGCTGAACTGTTTTACAAGGAACCCAGGTCATTTTCCAGACTTTCCACAAAGAAGGTGGAAAACATCAATACTGCAGTTATTCCAGTCTCGTAAATGTTTGCATGCCTCCTATAGACTGCTGCACAAGGCACATCCAGTTTTTCTTGAAATTAAAACAAGCAAACAAACAAAAGGTCTTCTGTTCTGAGGGGAATAAAAGTTACTGAGGAGATGACCTAGGAACAACTGCAAACTCGGATGAACCAAACCAGGCAGCAGCATGCTCCTTCAAAAGTATTTTAATTGTTCTCAGAGAAAGTATAGAAGACACGGACATTTTTCTATGACTATCTGTGGTATTAAGTAGTAGCTTATTCTGACTGTAGTAAAATACTTTGTGTGTCTGAACCCTTGCTTCAATATGGCAGATATGTCTAATGTCAGGGATATTGTAGAAAATTGACATTTTTACTGCTGAATTAATTCCTTATTTTCTCTAAAAAAGGAAAGAAAGATAAAGAATGTTGAAAGCAATATAATATAAGGATAAAATGTTTCCTTTTGAGTAAATATAAAATACTATTAATTTATACTATGATTCCAGGTTTTACTGTGCACAAGGTTGGAGGAGCCTGCAAGGAGAAAAACTGGGACTGTAGGATGCTAATATATTTTGTTACCTTAATGTTGGCCTTAAGAAGATATTCTTTACACAATTCTGAGGCTTACTGTTATTGAAATTAATGAATTTGTCATTATTAGTAATAATAGTAATAAAGCTGCTTTGAAACTTCAGCTGAGATCAGGACCTTGTATCATTATAAGACAGAATTCCTCATTTAGAGCATTTAGAGCATAAGATCGGTTGGGAAGGCAACAGTTGTGAATAGAAAGAGTGACAGAAACCTAAACCCTCTTTAATCATAGGATTAATAGATAGCAGTAGCAAAAGCACAAAGATGTCAGCTGTAAAAAGGATTCATTTAAATAATCCGTATATTCTGCGGAAGAGAATTAAAGGATTTTCTGTAACTTAAACTGATTTTAGTGTTTGTCTTCAAAATGTCAGTAATTCTTTTCCTTCCCTTCTTCCATCTCTTTTCCAGTGTACTCTGTAAGGCTTCCTGGGAGAGAAACTCATTTTAAGGAGCCTTTTGCAAACGACATGACTACTGTGGTTAATGAAATTGCAAGTGTTTTATTAGAAGATCTGCAAGAAAAACCATTTGCTTTTTTTGGTCACAGGTAAAAATATATGTATTTCTAGATACCTCAGTGAAGAAACTTTATACTCTAGGAGTAGATGATTACTTATCTTTATCTGCAAAAACTATAGAAAAATACACTTCTGCAAAGGCTTTTCAAGTCAAAAACGGATCTCTAAGACTGAGATTACTTATCACTTCAGGTCCAATGTATTCTAAAAATGGCAGTGTTGTGATCAATTTTTAGTTTACACTGATAAATTATTATTTTGTTTCTTCTTGATATCTGTGTCAGTGGTTATGCTGGAATGAATGCAGCAGGGAACTAACCTTAAACCAAATAGATTTTGAAGATCACATAGTCCCATGTACTCAAAATAATAGTAAGAAACCATTAAAAGAAATACAAGAGAAAGTCAGATTTGTAAATCTAGTCCCATATGAATATACTTTTACAAGTAAATCAGCTAATATCACTATAATTTAAATGTAAACAAAAATGTTAATACAGAACTATAGAGCTCTGTATTTATAGTTTCAATAAATGTCCAAGATGGCCAGCCAGTCCTGAAATTCAGATTATGCTCACATTTTCCAGTTTTTGCCCATGTCTGTGACTACACTGCTTTACTTTCTCTTTTCATTGCAGTTTTGGATCATACATTAGTTTTGCAGTTGCTCTACACTTGAAAGAAAAATATGGACTAGAGCCAATCCACCTTTTCCTATCAGGGGCACATGCCCCACATGTAAGTTATGAATCCTTAACAGTGTGAAACAAAACGGCCCTTTAGCTATTGTAAATAAAACTTTGTGGTGTCTGTATGATGTGCACAGTGAGTTTATGATACCCAGAGTACCAAACAACTATTACTTCTGAATGCACACAGCAAAATGTGCAGAAAAATGAACAGAAAAATGTTCTGTTATCTGCGGGGAAATTAAATTCTGTGTGGCTGGAGAATTTTATGTTATAGAATATTCACAGAGGCTAACTGTAGCCTAAGGAGAATGGGCTCCTTAAGCTAATGTTAGCCTATTTGACTACTCTATGATGTGATTTATGATGGTCTTTGGCCTAATACTCAAAGGCAATCAAAACAAACTACGAAGTGCTGTGCCCTGCTCTGTGGCATGCAGTGTAGCTCTCCTAACACCCCTGCGTAAACCTCACTTGCTCGTTTCTGAGCACATTTGCCCTCTTCTGCTTTTCCTCCCCAATCTTTGCTGGCTTTTTTTATGCATTCTCAGTTCCTTCTGCTTCCGTGTTTCTGGCGCTTCTGCTAGTCTTTCTCAGGAAAATAATGAGGATTTGGCTTTTTTTCCCCAGCTTTCCTGTCTTCTGTCATCCTTTGCTATTTCCATCCCTTTGTTTCTGGGGCTCCTTAGCAATATCACATGAGCTCTAGCTCTCTGCTTCATGGAAGCACTTCCTGCAAATTTCCTTAATGCAGGGGCTCTCTCTAGCCCCGCACTACTTGTGTACACCACAAGGCTTTGTTTTCCCTTACACAGATTAGTCTTTTAGTTTTATTTCAAAAGTGACAGTTAAACTTGCAAAACAAATCTTGGTTATGTATCTGTGGAAGATACAGACCTTGAGGTTAATCGTGTCTTGCTCAATCTCTATTTTCAGCAAACAGAGCCTATTAATTCAAAAGTATTCCATGTAAATGCCTGGCCATTGTATTTTGGAACTAGGGAATCCCTGTAGTTTTTTACTAAAACAACTGTTAGTGCAATTACTATTTAAAGTATACTGCATAAAACATCTTATGTGCCTTCTCTGATGCTGGCAGTCTGAAGCATTTCTTCCCATCAAAAGACTACGTGATATAGAAGATGAAGACATTGTTGCACACCTAAAAATTTTAGGAGGAACTCCTTCTGAGCTGCTGCAAAATGAAGACATCAGTAAACATGTCATTCTTACCTTCAGGGAAGATCTGAGAGTCCTTCAAACATTTTCGTAAGTTTAATACAACTTTATATTATATTTATACCTGTATTTTACATGTATATATTATAGTTTAACTTCTGTGCAATCATGTCAGGTTCTCTTTTCTCTTTTTTAGTAATTTCTTCTAGTTTCTATTATAGAAAGATTATGAAACAGTAAATAAAGTTTTCTCCGTTGAGTGCTTTTCCATGTATTTTCTGTATTTATGCCAGGTTTATGCCACAGAGCTCACCCTAACAGCCACTGCTACTATTGTAGTAGTGAATATGTCCTGGTAGAACTAGAGTTCTGTGTAGGATCCAAAGTTAACAGCACCTAAAAGGAAGATCTGAACGTCTTTTATTGTTTTCTGAGGCCAATAGGCTCAACTAATTGCGCTTCATGATCACTGCATTCAGCCTCCCCATCCACTGTCCCTGCCTGCGCTAACCCCACTGCACAGACCCGGCATCCATCATCCCTGTGCTGCGAGTAATGCAGGAGTTATGCACGGGAGGAGAAGAAAAACCATTTCATATGTGGAGGCAAAACCTAATATAAGTATCTTATGGAAATGTTTATTACTACAACCTTTTGTATTCACAGTTTTGAGAAGGCAGACGGGAATATTCCCCTCTCCTGTGACATTACCTGCTTTGATGGGTCTGAAGATATAGAACATGATTTAGAAGGTACTTTGCTCAAGTGGTTTTCTTTTTACGCTTAGCTGTCTTTCTGTTGTATCAAATCAGTTAATGAACAGAGTTCCCTAGAATCTTTTTTTTCTCCTTTTAAAATTAAATGGAAATTCATAGAGCAGTCTCAGTACAAACAGTCTCAACCAAATGAGTTCATACAGGATTTTAAATTATAATAACCTGGAAATGACTATGTAAAACAATATTTAACATTTCTCTAACACTTTAAATATCTTTTTTCAGCCTGGGATGATGTAACAAGTGGCAATATTTCCATTTACAAGCTTCCTGGAGGTCACTTTTATCTGCTGGAACCTTCTAATGAAATTTTTTTGACGAAACACATAACAAGATGCATAGAAAATGCTGATCTATGAGTATTTCTCTCTATTTTTATGACAGATGGCGTAATATTAGTGTTCAGCTCTTAATAAATTACTCTCCATTGCATGCAGTTTCCTCAAAGTTGTTGTGTTCCTACAGAATCTTTACTATATTTCTTGAAAAGGGGACAACTTTTCTCATTCTTAAGAATAAACATTAAGTTTGGATCTTGTTTCTTAAAAATAAAAAATTCCCCCATTTTCCCTCTTCTGATCTTGCACAAGCGCAAACACTTTATTCCATAATCATATTTGGGGGAAAAATAACAATTATATTGTTTTACTTTTTGAGCTTCTTTGTGTGCTAATAGGAAAATGCTAAATATAACTTAATACTGTCAGAAATCCACAATTCTTACAGAAAGATTAAATGAATAGGTACAAATTTATTTAGAATAAGTACAGTTATAGTCTAAAATACAGCATGCATGTAAATGCTCTTTAGGGCCAAACAGCTCATGCTTCAAAGATTTTTAGTGTCAGGCTACACAATATAGAGTTAGTATTGCACTTTCCTAGAAAAGTTAGTTTATTAGCTACTGAAAAGTTAGTTATTAGAGGGAATTATTTTGAGTATTTTAGATCCCATATTTCTCTACCATTGCTTTTGCTTGAGAAATATAGGCATTCATGGCATCCTCCTTTGATAAACCTGCAAAGGAAAGTATGAGTCATTATCTTTCATTATTTATTTGTTCATCTATAGCAGTGATTACATGATGTAAAGTTAATTACTGTAGCACCTTTTTTCAGGTTCCATGCTTCCCATTTGGCTTTGCCTTTCAAATCTAGCATTCCTGGACATTCTGCCAAAATAAATGAATACCTTTATTGATTATCATAAAGATTTACTAGATAATATTTGCTAGATTTCATTAAGATATGGGGGACTAAGCGATGTATTTATAGTAAGAGAAGTACCAATATTAATGTCTCCAACAGTCGCCTGTTTGTAGAATCCATACAGCTCCTTCAGTTCATCATCAGTCGGCCTTGTTTTTAATTTTCTTACATCTTCTGCAGCACTATCAAAGTCAGCCTGGTAAAAGGAAAAAAAAAAAAAAGAGGTCTTAAATTCCCTCCCAAGTGGCAAAGTCCTCAAATAACCACTTGGGCAAGTGATAACTCTAGATTATTTTGGGTTACTTTTTCTGTGAAATAAGTTTAACAAAACTGTAGGTTATTAGAGGGATCCATTTAAGATGTAAATAATCTGTTCATCTTCATGCACCTCACACTTGCCCCAGCCCAGGGCTAGGTGATATTCCCTATCTACTAGGTCTCAGGAGCCCATAGTTTGTAGTCTTGTGCCAGGGTCCAAAGTTACCTGTGTGATAACACACAGCAACCACATAGTCAGCAGTTTTTTGTAATACAGTAATGCAAAAACAGATGGGTACCTAAATATGCTTTGCTAATTAGTTACACTAATTTTTTTAGCTTTTGAATTTGATCTGCATTTGCAAAAGCACAGCGTATCACAGAAGGGTTAGGGCTGGAACGGACCTCTAGAGATCACCTAGTCCAACCCCCTGCTCCAGCAGGGACACCTAGAGCACGGGGCACAGGGTGGCATCCAGGCGGGTTTGGGAGATCTCCAGAGAAGGAGACTCCACAGCCTCTCTGGGCAGCCTGTTCCAGGGCTCTGTCACCCTCACAGGAAATAAGTTCTTCCTCACATGGAGGTGGAACTTCCCATGTTTCAATTTGTGCCCATTATCTCTTGCCTTATTGCTGGCCACTACTTAAAGAAGGAAAATTGAAAAGAGTTTAACTAAAGACTGATGTCCAGGCATCTTTCTTCAAAGAAAGGCCCCTTCAAGGACCCTCAAAGCAGCACGTTCATTGACTTAATGGTAGCTCAGGTGCCGGCTGCCTCAGGGCAGCAGCGCCACGTGCCAGAGGCCCAGCGAGGAGTGCGCCGAGGCCTGGCTGCTCTCCCACCACTCCCTCACCGCTGCCTCCTGAAGGGGAATTATTTGTGTCTTTCTGTCTGGCTATTTAGTTTGGCTAGTTGGTAACTGCCCAGATATCTAGTTCTGAGCCAGGGAGCCTGCTGAGAATTCCTGCTTTTTGTGCAGCTTTCAATTGCCTTTTTCAAGCAACAAAGGGAGACTGGAACCATCCAGGAAGACAAGCCTGTGAATTTACATCTTCAGGGCTGTGTAGATCCAGGTTGTGCCAAACTGCCCTCTTCCTTCCTTTGGCAAAGCAGCAGGCTCCTACATTTAAAAAAAACGCAAGAATACCCGGGGGAAGCACACTAGTTGCCTTTGGAAGGCCTTGGCACAACACAGCTGCTTTTTCTCATCGCGAGACTGTAGCAGCGACTCTGTCACCATTTTTAAGAGCAGCACTTTAAGTTGACTGGAACAACTGGTACGTTTGTATCACTTAGACATTAGAGATGAGGTGCCGAATCCAACAGGCTGCCCTGGTAGTTAGGATTTTGAACATGGTCTATTCGTTTCAAGTTTGAAAATTTCTGCTGTTGAGTGTAGATATTTTAAATATAATGATGGACTCCCTTCTTTACTCAGAACAACACTGAGAATCAGCAAGACTGCAACTATCACTCGTCTGCCTGAAACACATAAATCTGCTCATCTGGCAGAGTTACTCCGTTAAATTCTAAATCAAAGGATGAACAGATAATATTCTTAAAGCTAAAACCTCATAGTATGAAAACATACACTTAGGCATGTGTCGTTTGCTTCTGCTTAATAACAAGAATTATAAGCATTAATAAAATGCAACTCTATCAGAGAATCATAGCAAAATACCAAGTTTGAAGGGTTGGACAGAAAGTCCATCTTTTTGCCCAGATTTCTTTTGCTAACAACTAAACACTGTGAGTCTTTTCTAAGCCAAGCAAATAGGAGGGAGCACTGAACAACAAATAAAGGATTTTCCTGGAATTAAAAACGAAACACTCAAAATATGTTGCACCTAATTTAGAGAACTCCAAATTACGTCTCCTGATGCAACTACATCAGGCTGTATATAAAAGCTGAATCAATAATGTTGTTATGACCTTACAGCATCTCTTCTCTGAGCATTTTTGGATTCCAGCTTCTCTATTGTTTAGTGAAAAAATCAGCACTGTAGCAGGAATTAAACTGATTATGAGAACTATTTTAATTGAAATGACTGGATTTAATTAGCTTGGCTCAGAAATAAAAATGGATTCTGCAGACAACAAAGGCTCTTTATATTCTTTTGACTCCTTGTTCTGTATGAAGGAAATGTAAATACTTCTTCTTCAAAGTTTAATATCAAAAATATAAGAAATGATTATTTGTCTTACTGAGAGTTTGGAGAGCTGTGCGAGATTTCTCAGACCTCAGTTGAACGAGTGGCTTGTTAAACACTTTCTAAAGTATCTCCCAATTTGTCAGAGCTTAAGTAACACCTGAGGGGCCTGACTGGCTTTGTTTTAAACACCAATTACTGGGGTAGTAGTTTGTGCATCAACACACTCGATGTTTTGTTCGAGAAAATGAATGGACCTCACCACCCTGGAGATTTCTTGCATAGATAAAACTCTATTAAATGACTATTTCATTCTTAATCCAAACATCAGCAGATCTAACACATTTGTTTATGTATACAAGGTACCACAGGAAAACTGTTGTGATGTCTTTATAGCTATCTCTTACACCACAGATCTCCTAATATTATCCATCCACATAGCAGTAAAACAGCATTCACGCTCGGTTGACAGTAAGATTTAAACGTTGCATCAGTAATAAAACAGAGCTAAATTGACTGATTGATTACAGATAAAATATGCTCCTATGTTCATTTTTGCACTGTGGCCAGTACAGTATTTGAGTCTCTGTCCAAACTGGGATACAAAGACTATTCAAGTTGTTGGAAATCTTCCCATTGCCCTGAATTGTTGACTGAACCTTCACAATAAGAATGAACCAGAACGGTTGTTAGACTTACACAAAAGACCACTCAAAAAAACAAAAATCGAGAAAGGAGGCCATTAACTTCTTATCTTATGCTTAATATACTTTTATTTGATTCATACGCAAATATAGACACTGTTTTAAAATATATGCAGGGACATATCTTCTGCCCCAAAAAAGAGTCAGAAATGAAATTTTAATACTCAGAATTTCTTTCCTTAAGCACCCTTACCCAAGGGAAGATGTTGTTTAGGATTTGCCTGCTTACACAACATGCTTAGTGGCATTTGAAAAAATGTAATTTCCTTTTAATCATGTGCTGGTAGAATTCCCTTTAACTCTCTGGATTAAAAGCAGAAGTATTTTTTGTAGAGACGTATTTATGGACACACAAATACATAAAAATATACACACACATTAAAAATAAATACTCTCAGACTATTACCATGTAATAATAACGCAGTGGGAAAAAAAAAAAAAAAAAAAAAAAAAACCTTGAATGAATTCCTCATTTCCAGCACAGTGTTTTAGCAGTTTGCAAAACTAATCCTAGAGATACTGCACAGTCTCCTTGGTGAAAACAGCATTTTATCCATTTGTCCTTAAATTCCCCTAGAGCTTGATTTAAAGACGTTTTATGGGTACGGGTGGTAGCTGTCAACCAAAATGATAATGGATAAGAAACCTCTGCAATATTTAAATGCAGAACGTGTAGAATCCTGTATTTCAACCATGGATTTTCCTAGGGAGGTATAACTGTATGTAATAATAGCATCCTACTGTACTCAGCTCTTCCTAATAGTGATTTATTGTTCATTTTTAAAGTATCAGAAACTTGTTTTCTACAGCGAATAAAAGATAAGCCGAAATGTGATTTCAATGACTGTTAATTACACAAAAGCGTTGTTACGTTTGGGACCCAGCAGTCCTGACCCACCAATAAAGGTCCAAGCCTCGAGCTGCGGAGCACCCCAAGGCCGCTCGCCCGCGGTCGCCGCGCAGAAGAAACCGCTGGGCTCCTGCGCCGTGCCCAAGCACCTGGGTCAGGCGTAGCTCACACGTGTAGCGAGGCTGGGAGAAAGGGGCTTGCAGCGCTTAACGCGAGAGGGACAGCAGAGAACTGCGGAATTCTGCTGGGCATGGGCAACGTAAGGGAAATACTCGCGCTCTGCTCCAAAGGTAGGAGGCTAACTGCCAGCAGAGAGGATTACTCCTCGGGAACTGCTCACATCTCGTCAGGCTGAAGGTTATGGCTAAACGATGCTCCTGGTGGTCTCGTTGTCTTATGAAACACACATATCCTTCAAAATGCAACCTCTCAAAAAACGCACATAACCTAAAAAAGTCCACCACTCCCTTAAAAATTACTCATGTTTCCCCAAAGGACATATACCATTGATTCTCAGTTAGAAGTTTCCCTTTGTGTTTTTAGCTCTAAATAACAATATCTTAAAAAAACTTCAAGTTTGCAAAAGCAAACTCAGGCTGACACATGAACAGTTGTTGCACACTCGCAGCACGTAAGTCTCCCCTCTCAACATAACTACATGACCCATGTTCACCTCATATTTTGAACATGATATATTTTTACCAAACCCAATGCACTATTCAACCTCCCAAGGCTCATGGAAATCTCTCATGCTGCAGGATAACCTCACTTTTGCATTAGTAATCCTTGTGCCATAGAAGTGCCGCTGCCTCGCACGCAGCATTACGCTGCGGAGGCTGCAGCACATCCCTCCCTCCCTCCCTTCCCCGCTGCATCCAGCTTCTGTCTCTCGCACACGCCGAAGCGCCTACCTGGAGCGCCATGATGCTGCGCCGGGGCGCGGGCCGCGGCCGCCCT
>NW_010578621.1:2278-22752 GCF_000705375.1 Tinamus guttatus
GCTGGATTTTTTTTTTTTTTAACTTAAGCCCTTTCCACATAAGAGCTTTCCACATTAAGTATACTTTAGAGGCTTGTGTAACCTGATTACTTAGAAAGTAATTCTAGGTAGTTATATGTATGTTATATATACATACATACACACAAATACTCTTGCAGTTTGTTTTTATTTTTTTTCCAAGTCAGTGAATAAACCCTGGAAAGAGCAAAGTTTCTGCTGTTTCATTGATGATTTGCTCTGTAAACTTGCTGTAGATGCTCCTTTTTAACATCTATCATTGTATTTGCTTTATATTTAAATATGTGAATGAAGGTAGTATGCCCACTATAGTTTAAAAGTTCACTTGCTGCCAAATGAACGCAAGTCATGAGCGACGCAGAAGCTTGAGCAATGCTATATGAATTAAGCGACTTTAGATGTTTGTTTAAATGTTTTAATGCTTATTTACATGTTTAAATGTTTTAATGCTTATTTACATGTTCATGTTTTTAGTCCATTAAATACAAAATATTGAATGCTGTGGGTATTTGAGTTTGGCAGCCCTAGATGTCGCTGAGTCCTTACATAAAGTTGCTAAACTAACATATAAAGGAAGTAATGCGTGCAAGTTGTGGGGATTTTGTTTTTAATTAATCTTAAATTTACATTATGGTTTCAGTAGCTTTTCCTAGCAACCTCCCTAGCTCTCTATAGAGACCACGGGTACACACTGATGTTGCAACTGCTTTCCCTTGAAGCCAGCCCAGTCTGCTGTTCTTGTCCTCTGACAGCATTCAGAGGACAAAAGTGAAATGTCCAGTAAATTTTTCAGTTGCTAATTTCCAACTTCCAACACAAGTCAGCTGAAAGTGCTATTGCTCTTATGCAGGCTGGAAACTAGTCGAGGAATGTAGTGACCTTTCACTTTCTGGTTAACTATTTGAACCGCAGCAGTACGGGTCCTTGCAGAGGAGTACTGCCACCAGGGTGGTTTTTCTGTTAGAGGCAGCAGAGCAGGTAGGTCTTCAGGGGTGGTTTTCCCCTGCTCTTTGTTTCTGCATTGTGAAAACTGATTTTCTTAAATTCCGTCCTGATGTTCCAGTTTGAACAAGTGATCAGAGGCAGTTGGTGACTTCCTCATGCTTGCATAATTAGGTAGAAAGGAAAGCAAACACCACTTGCACCAAGCAATTACAAGTCAGGTTGGAATAATCTAAGCTGTTCTGAGATGTGTTATTAGCACTTTTGAAGTACTGATCTTAGTATATTTTATAGCAGCTAGACAATATGGAAGTATTGAACTCCAAGATTTATCTTTAGTGTGTAACTGTGCAGTAGACAAGTACATTGATAAGGACGCAAACTTGTGAAATCAGACCACTTGGGGGGAAGAAGCCACCTTAGGCTGAAAAGAGTGAACTATAAGAACTAGAAAAGCAAATTGCAGTGTGTACCTTCCAACTTGGGGAAGGAAGTTTCATCAGCCCTCTCACAACAGTGTAACTATTGTGTTGGGATGCTAAGAAAAATACTAGCAGAGTAATGAATATGTAAATCTTCGTTAGAGCACTTTAAGCTGGTTATTGAGTTACCTTTGTAATGCGATGCAGCGAGTACTGTGGACATGCAGTGCCCAAGTGTGCTGAGTGATACACATTGTACTTTTTAAGAAACTCTTCTGCTTGTAGTTAGAACTCTTTCAAAAGAAAATGTAGGTTTTTTTCCAAGATGGAGCTTCATAATTGCTATTGAATACATAGAGTGATTTTTCTTTTTCTTTTTTTCTTTTTCTCTTTTTCTTTTTCTTTTTCTTTTTCTTTTTCTTTTTCTTTTTCTTTTTCTTTTTCTTTTTCTTTTTCTTTTCCCAGAAATGATACACTGTTCACAAACTAGCTGCATTTTGTTTGTTTGTTTAAATCTTACAGGTTTATCCTCTTCCATGAAAAAGTATGCTTTTATAGTAGACTGCATAGTGAAAATGCTACAGTCAAATCAAAAATAAATTTTTGAGATTTGCTCATTTGGAAAAGATAGCAGTTAAATTTTATAGGAAAATACAGAGCTTAAATTTACTTGGCACAGTTATGGGATACAGAGCCTTCCAACTGTTAGATTATTTATCAGTTCAGTACTTACCTGAAAGTAGTTAGCCTCTTGTGAAATGCAATAATAGGCTCTATACAGTTGTGCTTACTAAATAGGCACTTCAGCTATTTTTACAGAAATGTGCGAGTCTGAATAAACATGGACTTTGAACTGTTCTTAAATATGATACAGGTCAGAGTTGAGAAATGTTGGTAAGTCAGGGCATGTTGTGCTGCTTGTTTTTCAGTAGGTATGCTTTGGTATTAAGTACTTTGCTTCTGCCTTTCCCACTTGGCACTTTCAGTTTATCCAGCAACAGCGCAAACCATGGCTTATGAATATTTGTTGTTGTGTATGTGGAATGAATCCACATTCACTATCGGGTGATTTCTAAAGGCCTTCTGGAAAGTAAGGAAGATTGTTATGCCCTATCTATAAAGTAAATTTTAGTGATTTGATAAAGTTTAGAATCATTATTTTAAAAGGTTTTGATGGAAATTCATCCATTCCTTTTTTTGTTTGTTTGTTTTTTGTTTTGTATTTGTTAACATGGGGTGACTGAATGAGAGGATATTTCAATGGATTCAAATATGGAAAAGACTTCAAGCCACTGTGGTACATTCTTTATGGGAATATTCTTTGTGATTATTCTTTGTTTTCCGTATAAGGGATAGTTTGAACCAGGGAAGAAATCCAATAAAGCACCTTTAGAGAAAAAAAAACAAAAAACAAACAAACAAATAAAAAAAACAGAACAAAACTTGGAGACAAGCATGTAAAGCAATCACGAGCTGTTCAGCAAGTGTTATACGCAGGCTCTGGCAAAGCAGCTGTGAGGCTGTCAGAGAAGGGCAGTGGGGAGGGCTGCAGAGTTACCTGCAGAAAATGAGAGCTGAGGTGGTGACCAGTCTGCCGGCGACTTCCCGACCGGCTGCACGTTAACAGGGCTGGTCGGTGGAGTCCTGTTCCGGGCTTCCCCATGGCTGAGGGGGATGCCTCTGAGGATGCTTTTTCTTATGGGCAAGGCAGGGTGGCTGTAGTGCTGCCCCCCGGGAGGATTTGTTTGCCTCCGGTGAATGAAAGGCTTGGTCATCTCCAGCAACCTGAGCCACCGTTTCCCCCCATTGCTTCTGTCTTGGAGTGATGATCACTGTGAGGCACGAGCAAGGCAGTGTGCCCGAGAAGAGCTTTGGGGCTCTGGAATTTCCAGATGATGCGGAGTCCTTACGGAGACCTCTGCAGACCGCTTTGGAGAGTGCCCTATTTAGAGTGTTCATCACTTGTGATTCAAGCAAAAGGCGAATGCAAAAGTATCACGAGTCCAGACATCCCGATCGCAGAGCAGATCACACAGGTTGAACTGAGCAGTGAATAGACTTGTTCTTGGGCAGGATAGTAGCTTGGCTGCTTTTTTTGTTGTTTAAAATGTTGGCTCGTCCCTCGACAACTTGCAGCAAGGATTTGGTTCCTTAAGTGATACGCCAAATGAAGCTTGTACAGTCGTAGAAGAAAGAGGGTCTTACCTTCCTCTTCCACTCCTAGCTGCTTATTGCAGTAGCCGGCTCTGTGATCTTGTGTGGTGCCAGGATGGACCGATCAAACCAAAGTGAACTCCACAATTAAATATATGTATAGACACGCTTGTCAGTTAAGTCCCCGACCTGGCTAGCCCCTAGCATGAGGTCAGAGGAAGGAGAGGAAAGGACACCTAGGCTGATCTAGGTAGTATTTTTTTTTCAGGAAAAAATATATATACTCAATTCCTACTCTGTAAAGGCAACAGTCTTTAACATACTTATGTTAAAGTGTTCTGACGGTAGGTTTTTTTTTTTTTTTTACCTATGAGTGAAAGAGTTAAGTGATTGTGCTAGCCTTACTCCAAACCAAAACAAGAGTTTTAGGCTATAATTTGAGGAGAAATTATGTTATTCTTACCTTGATGAGGAAATCAGAGGGAATAGCAATCAAGCATTTGATTCTTTTTGTGTTAAGGAGGTCCTTATTATTTGTGTGTAGATTAGTGGGGATCCACTGACAGTTAAGAGCGCTAGGCCAGTTGGAAAGCACACAAGAAAAAGGAGTATGAAGTTTCCGTAAATTATTACCGGAAACCTGATGCAAAAGTTTGGATGACGTAGTATTTCTGCAGAACTTTTGCCCGGCATCCTTCGCCTGTGCTTTCTTAGACACCCTTTCAGCTTCCTGTTGTTCACTGTTTGTATCAGTCTTCCTAAGAGCAAGAAATTGAATTTGACTTCATCAAAACTCAGAATTAAATGTATCTGTATAAGCTTTCAGCTGGTAATAAATAACACAGTAAGGTTTTGCTGTTGTGGTGGTGTTGTTTTAAAAATATGCAAATCTAATATGAAAAAGTGAAAAAAGTGTTTCAGTTTCTAACCGGGCAACTTGATCCACTTGTGATAACTTTTTTCCTTCAGATTTTCAACTTTTTTCCTTCAGACCGGCTGCCATCTGGAAAGGGCTAAATCTCCTTTTGTGTATGTGTGAGTGTTTGTGTGCATTGTGTCCTATTTTCCTTAAGATAACTGTACATTGCATTTTTTTCTAAGATCACAAAGAATGCTTTAGGTTAATTCACAGTGGTGCAAATAGACCTTACCAATCTATGACTGTATGAGTGAAAGTGTATTAGGCGAATCTTTTTGTTAATGTTGTGACGCTTAGTTTAGTATTAACTTCTCATCCTTAGAGCAGAAATAAAGGGTTGAGACATGTTGGAAATCAGTACATGTTTCACTAGCATTTCAGAATTTAGGATTTCTTATGGAGTATACGTTTTCGCTTTGCAACTTATTTTGTTGCAATACTAATGTTACCCTAGTTCACTAGAAATAATGCGTAATTGTTAATTTTTGTGCTTTTAAAAATCTGAAAGGGCTTTTTAAAACCTAGCTATATCTTTATAAATTTCCACTGTAGTTGTCATGGTAAGTGTGCATCAATTGAGATTGTGGTGTGTTTTAATGCCATTGAGACCGTTTTACAGTTTAAAAATAAGGGTGCGATACACACCAGTATATTGCTGCCTGGAACAGGAGAAAAATGGAGTAAATAATTAAACTTCAGGTCATTCCCATTTTGAGAATGCAGAGTCAGACTGAGGAGTTCTTGCAGAACTTTAAAATGATGAGCCACATACGCTCTTGTCTTAGGACATGATCAATTTACTTTGCTTAATAGTAGCCAAAATGCGTGGACTGATGGGTTAAAAGCATATCACTGCATTGAAATAAAGCTGTTATTGCATACATTGATTTTTGTCTAGTAATATGAGGTGTATATTTATATATGTACTTACTAATGTAGGCTGATTCAGGTTTCACAGAGGCAAGCAAATTGAATGACTTATATTCCATATAGTAAGAAGAGTTTTCTTTTGATGACAGTATAATAACAGTCTATTGTTGATAGAGAAATATGTGTTTATCCCACTGTGACAGACTCTCATTTTCATTAGTAATGTATGCAGCATTAGTAACATCTTGGTAGCAGTTCAAGTGGTAGAAGGTCAGGTTTAAATGAGATGAAGGCTGTTTTGGCTGGAGAGTAATGTTTTCTGTGTCTCCGCAGAGCTGCTGATTTAGTTCTGCAAAATTTTACTTACGCTATTTTGCTTTAAAATAGAGAACAGCCCTACCTATTTCTGTCTGGAAAAATTCGTGTAACAGCACTTAATTGAGTATTTGAAATGATACAATAAAATTTTAATTATGGTCTGACAGTAAGTGTATCAAACATAGCATCTGTTTTGTGGTATAAAAATCATTCATGATACTTGATCTAGCTTGATTAAGTTCTTGTAGATATGTGTAGTGTATTTAGTTAGCTGGAATTTTGAGGAAACAAATTAGTTTTTCTTATCTTCATACAAGCAACATAAGGTGGTGAACTCCGAGTGCCTTATTCCATGCCCACCCAGGTGCTGTCTTGTTGCTGTCACTGGCTATCTTTGCTATGGGAGAGAAAAAACTTGGAAATGTTCTGTGCTGTCTGCACGTGGGACTTCCCTGTGCCTGTAGGAAAACGGCTTCGTCTGCAGGGAATCACTGCGCGCCTTTTCCTGTGTGCGGAGGTCTCCCTTCGCAGAGCTTTTGTGCCCGCGCCGGGACGTGGCCGCGCCCCCTGCCGCGTGGGCACGGGGCAGCGGCTCCCGGGGCTCGCGGGGGCTGTGCAGCCAGATGCTCCGCTTCCAGGAGCCGTGGTAAACAGTGCTTCTAGGAAAGCAAGCATAGCAGTGGGCTGATTAGTCATACAGCCGTCCTGTAAGATTTAGTTTGTTTCTTGGGTTGTTTGAGAAGGTGATGTCATCAGTTACCATCTTAGGCTTGAGAAAACTGCAGTCGGATCGTGAAAATAATTAATTAAAATACCACTGACAAATGCAGCCGATGCTGTAGCGTGCTGCAGTGGCAGCGATATACTGGTGTTTTACCGATGCCGGCTGCCAAAAAGCTGCCTCGTGCCGGCTGGGGGAGGCCTCTCGGCGATGCCTCTTGCCCGACTTCAGAGAATTCGACTTTATGTGCAGAATTACAGGAGACCACACGATGTACAGAAGACTAACAAGTAAAACTTGGCCAGAATTTTTCTTTCACTTCAGTAATCCTCAGTGTTACTTTTTGAAAAGAGGCTGAAAATGAAGGCTTTAGTATAAGAGGCTTAAAGACTTTTAAGAAGTAACCAGCCTTTTTTACAGAATAGCTTCAGCACACTTGAAAGCAGTGTGTAAAATGTAATACCACCTACACAACTTCTTTTTTTTTTTTACTCTCTGTTCTTCAGTATGACAAAGAGTTCTGCTGAATCGTAGCAAGGATCTTTCCTTAAATAGCCCCTCCCTGGAAATGGCTGCCAGTAGGCACAGGCCCAGCCAGCTGAAGGGGGTTGGAAACAGGTGCCGCCATCGGCAGCCAAAGGAACCGGAGCTGCCTGGGTAGTTAAATGGGATAAAAGGTATGAAACCTGCACTTTGGGTTCTCTAATTCATTATTGTTTTTCTTTATTTTTTTGTGGAGGGAGGAGAGCGTAACCTACTTGAGTTCTAGCTGCTGGTGTATGCAATTTTTGTTTCCTGTAGCTGTAAGGTGAGACTTTTTCTTTTCTGAAGTACTTTTACATTTAAAGTGTGTTAAAGTATGCAGAGTTATATGCAGCACTTGACAGTTTCCTTTTTAAGCATGTCTTTTTTTTTTTTTTTATATCAACATTGTTTCTAATGGATGCATTCTTGGTTTACTACAGATGTGTTATTGATTTAAAAAAAATCTTACAAGAATTTTCAAAGAACTTGAACAGATAAAGCTTGTATCTCTAACTTTGATATTGTTGTGTAAAAACCCAAGCTTTATTTGACAAACCTACAGCTTGAATCCTGAACTTTTGCATGTGGGTGGAGAAGAGCTTTGCCTGATAGATGAATAGTGTTGTGGAGATGTGCCTGTATGTCATGTTATGTGTGTGTGTGTGTGTATATATATATATACACACGTATACATATATATATATATTAATGTTAAGCAGGGCTGCTTGGTCAGGGGTATTTCCAGAAATGTGTTGATAGAAGTTTTATGTGTGCTTGTTTTTGTTAGAGATCTATGAGTTAGGAATCATGGCAAACTGGGAATATTCTATTGGCTAATTTTATAAAGCATAACTGAAGTTTTTACAAGGGCAGAAAAAATTATAGACTTGAAATTTGAGTTGGTTCTTCTTTACCTATCTAAAATTGTAGCATCTACTGGGTTATGTATATCCTCCTCCAGAAGACATTTCCAGCATACTTGAAAGAAATGCCAGCACTAAGTGGGATATGCAGATAATTTGTGTGGCCTTTCACTTCTAGAAGCCTTGTTGCAGAGCTTGGTAATCTGATTAGAAAGAACATCTTGCTTTTCTAGTAGAAAGCTTTTCTAAGCACAGATTCTACCAGTCTATATGCCAATTTTCTTTGCAAGGAAAATAACATTTAAAACAGTGCTTCTGATGCCATGGTATACTAGTAGGTGTTTACAGAAAAATTAAAACTATTTTTTTTTATTTTTATTATTATTATTTTTTTTGGTATAGAGCATCTGAATTTTTATTCATTGGATTCCATTCATCCTATGGAATACGCATAGGACAGGTTGAGTTTATTCAGCACCTTTACCTGGAGTTGAGGGATCTCTTACTTCCCTGTATGCTCTCAGCTAATGGAGGTGCTGAAATAGATTGTGATTCCATTACACTTAAGCAGCTGTGTCAGTGCTCGTGCTAATCTGTGAGGTGGTTCCCGTGTAGTTTTTGCTTTAACTTGGCGCACTTGCACAACTAACTAACAGTAGAGCAAATGTTACTGAGAGGTGCACAAAGCCAGTGTCTGCATTCATGGTGCTGGAAGACTGCACTAATTCAATATGATATTTTCCGCAGGCAGGGCTTTTAAAATCCAGCTTTACCAATAGTAGGTTAGCTAGAAGCAACTCCGAAGTACAGGGTGCCCTGTGCTGCAGTACCTGGGGAAAGAGGCAGGAAACTGGCTTTACTTCTTTAAATGCTCTTACTTGCTTCTTTTCTTGCTGTGTTTGTAGTGAGCGTTGTCCAGAAGTACCTGTGCCAACATGGAAGGAGCCTAGACACTAGAGTGTGAAGCTCAACCTAGGTCATTGTTACTATTATTATTATTTCTAATGAATTACTTACTGTACTAATTTTGATGCTGTCCTAGCTAAGCTATCTCCAGTGTCCAGTTTAGTTCAGGCTATCTGTATTTTGCATGGTTGCAGACATATCCTGATACAACAGTAGACTATAAAGAACTACATTTTTTCTTTTTTTTTTTCCCCCCTCAGACTATAAAGAACTACTATTTTTTTTTCCCCTCCTCTTCCTAATCCCAGATACCCGATTATGTGGCATACACAGTATGTGCTTAACCTTTTGCTCTGTTCTTGTTTGTGAGGTTTCTCTAGCCTTAGCCATTCTAAAATGCAGGCTAAAGCTAATTTGCACCCGTGTTGCTGCTGGCTGGAGGCTCCTGCGCAGTGCACGTGGCCTTCTTGATCTGCGTGCGGCTGTGCTGCTTCCCTTTTCCGGCCCTGCTTCAGTCTGTCCTCCAGTGCTGACTTGTGGGCATCGTAATGCAGAGCTCTTCAGCGCGTGGCCTGCAGGTGCCTTAGGTTGTGTAGGCTGCTTCGAAGCAGATCTTTGAAAACACAGCTAAGTGAAGCAAGCTTGTTACTGGCAGATCTGCTCTTTATTCAGAGGCCGCTACCTCTGCTCGAATTTTTTCAGCATGTCTGTACATCAAAAAGATGGATAACACTTTATTCTAGTGCAGCTGTTCTTATGTAGTTGCCCTCCTTCCCAGCAATCCACCATCACCACTTTTCTTTGCTTAATAACATAAGATATCTTGAACGTCTGGGCATTTCTTGTTTTGCTTTGTTTTTCCCTGGAAGATGGAGCCGAGTAATTATTTGCCCATTTGGAAGATACAATATCTTACCTTACGGACACAGATGTTAATTTAGTTTTGCAGAAGTGCTTACGGGCAGTTGATGAAGGATGGTAGACTGTACTTGCATCATAAAAAGACGGTCTCTGCTGCACTAAACATTAACACCCAAAACCTCTACTAACTAAATAAAGATGTAAATATTAGGTATCGGTGATGTCTTCTGTGTGTAGTTAGTGTTTGATTTTGGCTGTTTATTTTTTTATGAAATGATTATTTACTGGAAAAAAGCCCTCTCTGTAGGAAGCTTGGAGAGAAAAAGAAATGAATATTGGATAAGAGTAAGAGGCCAGAAGAATATATGTAGAATGTATTATGCCATATATATGGAGTCATTAGAACAGTGAAGGAACATTTCTGCAGTACACACTGCATCGCTAACTCTGAGACTCTGCAGAAGCCTTTCTACTGCAGAGCATTTGTGAAACTGAAAGTGTCTTGTAAGAATGTACTGAACCTGACATAGAAATATCTAGAGCAGTGCTTGTTTGGACAAAAGGAATATGCCATAGGCACGTAATCGTCTAGTGAGGGGAATGTTTTCCCCTCCAGCTACATTGGGGGAAGAAGAGACAGGCACTTTGTTACTTGGACGGTCTCTCACATTCCATATCTTGACAGATCACGGTTCCTGGGCGTCCATGGGATATAAAAATAAATGTATTTGGGGAAAGTGGGTGTTGAAGTGCCTCCTTTGGGGCAAGGGGGGCAGGAGGTATCTTGAACTTTTAAAGAGAGCAGTACAGGCAAACCTACAGAGCACAGTACTTTTAATCTCCACTTTGTAATAGTTGCACTGTAAAAAAAATATTTCTTGTAAGTGATTATGGTGGGATTTTTATGCATGTATATCTAAATGTGTGTGTGTATATATATATATATATATATAATATATATAAACCATCCAATGCTATTCTTTAAAAGGTTCTAGCTGTTGGGTAATTTAGCTTTGAATTTCTTTCCAACTTTTTATTATGGAGCATTAGCTGCTTCAAGTGTGTAATTGGGGCATAGGGAATTCCAGGAAAGCCAAAATAAGGACTGTTTCTAAACCAGTGTGTTTAAGTCTTATGGATTGTTAAAATAAATAAATAAAACAAATTAGGCAAATTTAGACCTGGAGTGAAGATATGCTAAAATGCCTTAAAAAAAAAAAAAAAAAAAAAAAAAAAAAGGATTCAGTTGCATTGAAACTTAAGGAAAAGTCTAAGGGTTGGTATATGCCTAGTTAAATTTGAAGTTCTCCTAAAACCAAAACCAAATGAATAATGCTTGAGTCTGGGTGGCTTGTAAATTGAGAATCTCAAAAGTTACTACTGGCAATGTGACAGAAGGGAAGAAAGGCTCCTGGTAGGTATACGCGAACTCTGCTGAAGCCAGTGCAGAAGTCTGAGGTCTGCTCTGCAGAGCAAGTCACTGGAAAGCAAAGGAGAGATTGATTTGACGGTTTCCAAGCACAGCATCAGATACTGTAGCACACAGTGTGTGGTGGAAGGAGCCTTATAATTCATCCGAGATGAACTCCACCTATTTGGAAAAGCAGGACAAAAGCAAAAAGCAAGTTGTTGGGGAAAGTAATTACTTTATTCTTTATAGCTATTACTGTAGGCAATGCATCTCTGTGCTTTGGATTTAATATAGCCTGCAGTGGGGACTTGGAGGAGCATGTCTCCACCAAGTCCAAACCCTGCAGAAGAGGCTGCATGCAGGAGGTGTAATGGACAGCAGTAGCATCCAGAGCACAATTTATTTTTCCTTCCCCAGGCTAATTTGTATTATAGTAGTGTCAGACATGCGGTGCTGCCCTGTGAAGGGGAGGGAAAGCGTCTGTACAGCCGTGTCCCTGACACCCTGGTGCTAACAGGATCCTCAGGTTAGATCCAGAAAGACCTAGGAGGCTTTTAGAAGAACCTGTCTGCTCCTGTTTTGAACACTTTGCTATTACGATGTGATTTGGAAATCATGCTTTCTGAATCCAGTGTACACTAGTGTCCGCCAGGCAGTGGCTTGTTCTGAGGCACCTTCTTTGCTCACTTGTCTGGCTCTGGAAATCTCTACAGTTTGCTGTAAATCTCTGCTCCTTGGGTGCCCTTTAAAGATTGTCCCTGCAAACAGTGATCTTCATCTTGGTAGTGGGTCTCTGTAGTCCGGTCATATTTCCGCTCCGGGATGTCAGACTGCGTACTGACACTTTCAAAGGATTCATCCCACTTAGAAAAATCACTGTAATTTAATTTCTGTTTTGTGGGAATATAAAAATTCATCTTTTCATCTGAAGCTGCTCATCCCACTTAGAAAAATTTAATTTCTGTTTTGTGGGAATTTAAAAATTCATCTTTTCATCTGAAGCTGAGAGAATTATCTCGTCCCCCCCACTCCCTTCACGTTTTGCAAAGCTCTTTAAAAACAAAATAAAAAACACACTCTTTTGTTAGTGGTGCTTTGATTTCTTATCAAAATCAACAATCAATGTATTTCCACAGAATTCTCAGGGGGATCAATATTTTTCTGTCTGAAGTGTATTTCATTGGAAAAGCTAATACCTGCCTTGTTTGCAAATAGTGTCGAATGGCTGTAAAACTTAAACTGCTTTTGAGTGCTATCCAAGTAGATTAGGCTTTGAATGCAAACTTGCATTTGACCTTGCACATACTCTAATATTGGAGTGCTTTCAGCCAGTTTAAAGCCACTTCAGGGATTTAGTTGAGATGATGGTCTGAAAGCTGCTTGTTAGATGCTGAGGTCTCTGCCTTGCATGCAGGACTAAAATGCAGTTTCATTTGAAGAAGAGGAAATTAGCTGGATTATTTAGTTATTAAAAAATCTAGCAATGCAGTAAATGTTGTCACCTTGCTCTACCAGCTTGTTCCTTTACACATTTGCCCTTCTACCTTTAGACAAGATCTACCCTTTGTTACTCCTGTAACTCTTGTTTTTAATTCAGTTCATGATAAAATAGGAAAAGACAAGTTTTCTTCCCTTCAACTTATGTTAGTGCTCTTGTAACCACCCCCTAAAATGAGTCTTGCCTCAGGAGTAAAGAAATTAGAGCTACTGTTGGCAGAAGATAGTGTCACCTGCTTTGCTTGTTTAAAGCCATCTTATTATGTTTAGTTTTGATCTTCCGCAGGTAGGTGAAGATCTTAAACTATTTACTCTTGCGCTCCTGGGGTCTGTTCTAACAGGACTGAATTGGCTTAACCCTTTTTACTAGGCTCTTTACCTAACTTTTCATAATGATCAGAACTGTATAATGATAAGTGTTCAAAGATTTTTGGGAACAACAAGAATACAAACAAGACTTTCATGCAGAATAGTCTTGATGCACTAGATTTCTAGAAAAGCAAGCCTTATGTTTATTTTGATATTATTTATGTAGTATTTATTTTACACTTTTAGAAGCTTCCTATCAGTTCTGTAATATTCAGGAGTACTGTGATGCTTTCTTTGCTATTTGTTCTTTTATTTCATATGGCTCTACATAAAGCAGCATGTATTTTTGGTGCTTATATAGGCAGTTGTATGCGTTAAGTTGCAAACACAGTAATAACAGTGTGTGCTGATGACTTTGGACTTTTTAGCAGGTTCCTTTTAACAGATTAAGCATTATGTATATTGTTACTTCAGAAATCTAATAAGCAGCTGCATTAAGTATGTTACTAATTTGTTGTAAGTACTAAGAAAAATGCATTGTGAAATTGAATCCTATGTAATAGGATGCATTTGAGAGCAGAAAAACACAGCTGTAATAGCCACAAGCTTGCAGGATTTCAATACTACGAATATGAGGAAAAGACAGCTAGTTTTGGCCTAGATCTTTTTTGCGTATGTCTGATGATAGGAAGTGGAGACTGACTGCAACAGTTCAGCTTTTAAAACTAAAGCAGTGAACAGATTGTTGCTGAGCAAAATTGTGTATAGTGCATTTTTAAAATTAGTATTGTGATAAATAAGCTCGGTCTAAACAGAGCCGAAACCACATGTATACTTCCTGCCTGTCTGAGGCATTGCACAAAACCCTGGGGGTGGAAGAATTAATTTTGACACATCAGAAGTGATAAAGCTGGTGTTTCTTTTGCTGGAAAAGGATTTTTTTTTTTTCCTTGATTACTCTGGTTATCTAGTAAGTAACTCGCATGATCTTTAGTAGAATAGATAATTCAGAAGTATTTTCTTTTCTGTAGCTACCTTTATATCAGTACTTTGTTCTAATTAGGGGCTTTCTTGTTGTTTTGGGACTTGAGTGTGAATGCATATAACCAGATTATGCTTGGGCTGAACGACAGTTTGTAACATTACTTGATCATTCCTTTATCCAATTCAGTTAAAGGTAAGTTAATATGTATTTTAGTAAACTTATTGACTTAAAACCTCAAAGAGATGGAATATTTACTCTATCCTTGAAGAGCCATTCAAATAACTATTTACACACAGTATTAATATCCTTTTTAAAGCTTAGGAGCTCCGTTTGTCCAGAAGTCATGGTATTTCTTTATGCCCTAGACGGCTCCATCAGACAGCCTTCAGTACTGCATTTTTCCTGTGGGGTGCAAAAGCAGCCAGGCACTGCAGCAGGCCTGAGCAGAGCTGTATTTGGCCAAACCATGGGTGTTTGTGGTGCTTGGCAGTGGGAGCGTGGGGGCTCCACAAGCCTCCTCGGCCCTGGCTGGCCTCTGCTAGCAGAGAGGAGAGCAGCCAGCTACGAGCGACTTCATGAGGAAGCTCAGAAACTACCTGGCAGCCAGACCAGGCCTGTTAAGCACCTGCAACTCTCTCGGACACCCCCTTTCCTTCAGCACGTTGCTATCCAGAATCTCGGTCCTGCGGAGGCCCAGGGTGGATGTTCGGTGGGTCAAGCGGGATTCCCGCCGCGTGGCGCCCAGGCAGGGGCACCGGGCATGGAGCTGTCTGGGTCAGAGGGGCCCGCACGCGCAGGCAGGAGCCCCGGGCAGCTGCTCGTGCGCTGCGGGCTCCGGGCTGGCACGGGCCACAGCAGCACTCCAGCTGCCGCTCCGAGGGGAACGTGCGGCCTCCGGATTCCTCCGCCCCTAGGGGGCACTTCTGGGGAAGAAAACTCTGTAAAATAAACAAGAGTATGAGTCAATGCCGTAGTCTTGCCAAAAAAGTGAATGTCATGCTAGAATGCGATGTTTTTTCAGTTTCGCACGTTTTACATACAATTTAACTGCTTGTTTCTCTTAATATCAGTTGGGTCTTATCTGGAATACAGTGTTTGACTTTGGGGTACTGGGCTTCAGGAAAGCTTCCCCCTAATTAAGGAGACTCCAGAAGAAAGCAATTAGAAATATTGGAGTGGGCTAAAAATGTCTTGAAAGTAAAAAGAGATTTTTTCCTCCCTTGTAGCGATGAGATTACTGTAAAGAAGTGTGTCTTTTTAAATACGAGAGCTGCAAAGGAAACAGAAGCTGGTCCCCATGTACAGTGTTGATAAATATCAGCAATGGAAAGATTCGGATGAGTTATTCTGGAAAGGTCTGTAAGCTCTGGAATAGAGTGCCTAGAGAGGGCAGAGGGGGGTTGACGCCGGGGTTGGAGAACAGGTCAGAGAGGCATCCGTTAGGGATAATAAAGTTGAAATGATCCTACCAAGAGGGGTGGCTTTGATAACCTGTTATGTTAATATATGTACTTTTTCTTCTTCCCAAGATTCTCATCCATCCTAATCTAGTCTTCAGTAAATTGGCTAGATTAAGTTATTTCATTGCCATTGTATGAGATGTTTTCTAAACTAATTTTCATTGTCCTTGGCCAGCAGTTTTACCTGGACTGAGTAGGCAGCATTTGACAGTGTGTGGAAGCTTTAAAATCCCCTCTCCTGCTTAAAATTATTAAATTTTTCAAAATATTCTGTATTTATTGTATTTTTGGTAGGTTCTTGTGTTCAGTTGGCTAATTGCTATGAACACAATTCCCTTTGGAATGTGAATGTATCTTCTCAGTTCCCGAGTACTTGAATTCATGTGTGTCTTTAATGCATTCATTGGTTGTGCTTAACTCACTAAATAATCTGTTTTCAGAGGGTTTTGTTTTTCCTTTCTTCCTTATCAATAGGCAAGAAATGCTTCTTTCAACATTTTACTTTGAATTTACACTTTTTTAGCTTCATGCTGGCTGACTGCTGATTTCACATAGTTCTATGATTGATTCATTATTTTGCTCAGTAACTGCTTGGACCAATTTGTTGCAATAAAAACTATCAAAAAATCTTTTTTTTTTCTTTCCCCCCCAATACTGCTTGGAACACAAGCGTATCATTAATGTCTTCACAGTTCTTTGAAGCCTCGTAAATTTTCCAAAATTTAAGTATCATCTCTAGAAAGAATTCTGGCAAACTTTTAAAAGTGAAGGAAGTTATTCAAACCTAGTAGTTCAAACAGTGCTGCTAAGCAGTCTCTGTAGCTTTTTACTGATAGCTGGAAAAACTATTAACAAAAAGATTTCACTTAACTTGGCTTTTACATACAGAACTGGTATTAATGACTTTTTATATTATTCCTGTCATCTAATGACAAACATTTTTATTGTAACTTATTCAAATATTAAGATTTTTTTGCACTAACACATGAAATCTGAAAGAAGTCAAATATGTATGTGCAAGAAACTTCCTTGAGAAGCTCCTCATTTCAAGTTAATTATTACTGTTTTCCCCTGTAAATATGAAAAAAATGTTTAGATTTCACAAGGAACATACCACTGTTAGATACAGAAAAGGCATGTCTGATCAAAATTAATGAAGGTGCACTGTTCTCATTACTGAAATGTAATGCTAAATAGCTTCAAAATTTAGTTAAACCTCGCACACAATTACAGTCAGGTAGCTATGGCAATAATGGGCGGTAAACAATTTTAGATTCAGGGGATATACTGCAGGAGCGGGCATTCAAGATATCGTGCTTTCGTGTGGTCTTTCAGCAATACAGAAAAAGAGGAGATGTACCTGAGGGATAATAAAGGAGTAGGATTACTTGGGAAGAAAACAAGCATCAATTCTGGATTGTTTGATTAAACAAAATACTGTTTTATAGAGTTGCATGCCCTATTGATTGAAAGAATACAGATTTGTATTCTTAGATCGCAAAGTACTGCATAAACACCAAATCCCTGCTCCCCTTTGAGCTGACTGGTCTGCAGGTCTGAGACTGCTGAGTTGTGTGGCTGCACAAGGAGGCCGAGGCCAAATGAGAAACAGCATCAAAATCCAGTGGTCTTCATTCTGTGCCATAGGGGAGAAGCTTGAAATGCTGTTGCTTGTTTGCTTTTCTAAGGGTAGTCACTGCTTGGGGTTTGCACAGATGGGGCAAGTACAGTTTGGATGTTTTTAAATAATTCTAGTAAGTTCCTGTGTGGAGAGTCTAGTTGCTCTGTGCCCATGACTAGGATAGACTGGGTTTTTAACTTCTTTTATTTTTCCTTTTTTAGAAATTATTTAATTTTCCTAGTTTTTTTAAAAAAGTAAAGTTAAAATAATCTTATTTCTGTATCTACTGCTGTAGTGTAGTTTTAATTTTTTTTAATGTAATTACAGCTTCCATACAAGCTCAACATTGGATAACTAAAAATAATGAAAATGTTTTGTATTTAAAAGTTAGATACAAAATATACTTTCTTTATTTAAAACAGCTAGATAAATAAAGTTTTATCTGTGGATACTGAATTTAACCTTTTATTTTGGATCACTTAGGTCCTCCATGACCGTAAAATCTGTAAATTCTATCCGTATAGTTTAGAGAGGAAAACAAACTTTTGTGCCTTTTCAAGTTTTAGATCAGTTTACTGACTGGCTTATTCACAGTTCAAAATGGACTAACTAACTACCTAAAAATAAATAAAATAAAATAAAAGATAGCCACCTTGCATCTGTAGATACTAAAATTTTTCTCAGAAATTGGTTTAGTACGTCCAGATGTCTTGTCGCTAACTTCCAATGTAAAAGGTAGGGGAAAGGCTTTTGGTTTTTGCCATGAATATGCTGAATACTTACTTACAAGACTGGAAAAGTTTCATTTTTAAGGGCCTAAACTTCCTGTATTGAACTGAAACTTAAAATAGATTTTTTGTTAGAAAAAGTTACACACGCATACCCCTTTACATTTAAAAATTGTTGAGTTTTATCATTATGTACCTACCCTGGCATTGATTTGGGGCAAAATACTGATAACACTGAACCCTACAGCCCCTACCCTACATAATACTGATAATACTGAACACTGAACAATTTTCTTTAGAAATTTCTAAATGATTAAATTTGCCTTTCTCTAAATTATGTAACAGTAGCAAAAATAAAATTAGGCTACATTTGCTGTAGTTACATTGTACTTTCAAGAAAATATCCTCCTATTACCTGTTGCAGTATTTTCCCATTTCTGGGATGCAGAAGATGAACTAGTGTACTTTTTTAATGATTTTTTTCTTCAACCTCCAGGCTTCTATTTTTGTTCATTTCAGATGCATGCATAAGTTGTTGCATGCTTCAGTACCACTAAGTCTTTAGAAATAAGTTTATCTTCCTTGTTCCAAAATAAACAAGAAATGGATTTGAAATCAACTATATGTATGTTATCAGCCAAATTGATTAAGCACATGCACGGTAGTGAATTTAGTGTCCTCCTGATAATAAGTTTTCCACAACAGGTTGAGCTGTAAGCAAAAGCTTGCACACCTTGTTGCATTTTGTATTTTTGTTTATTAAGAGACTAATTCTGCAGTATGTTGCCAGATCTGTGCTTTTGGGTGGAATTAGGTTTCTGCAGGTTGAATATACTTAAGTTAAAAAAATAATCTTAATTTTTTTTTTATCTTTGCGTTGTGGCTTTACTGCCCTTTTCCTTCCTCCCGGTTTTTATTCATTCTTGAAAAATGAGTATTTTTAAGCTTCCCAAAAGCTGATGAAACTTTCTTGAGGGATTTTGGGATAGCTGCTAATTTTGTAGAATAGAATAGGGGAGTGAAAACAGAAATAATAAAGTATGTGATGGTTCTCCTTGCGAACTGGGCACTTTGATATTTAATTGTGAAAGATGTGCAAACCATGAGAAAACTTAGCACTTGCTTCTGAAAGGTAACTTTAAAATACTGTAGTGGGGAAGAAAACAGTTTTGACATTATTTCTCCCACTTAATATGTATAAGGAAAAACTGAGATGTTGAGCCCTATAATGTTTCTTTTAAACCAAAAAAAAAAAATGATTTGGATGCCTTAGGGAAAAGGGAATAATAGGGTGCTGAATCTTTAACAAGCTTTTTCTAAACCTTGGTTACTGAAATTAAACAGATGTTAAATTTCCATGTAAAAGCTAAAAACAGCCCTTTCTTTATAGTAGTCCAGTTTTTTTGGCTTTAATGAAAATGTTTCACTTGAGTCAACATAGTGTTGAAGACTAGGTAGAGCCTGAATTTTGAATGTTTAACAAAAGCTGAAATCGTGGCTTTTCAAACTTTTATCTACATGAGCGACCAAGGGAAGGTACAGACCTAGTTTTCTCTTTGCATATTAATCTGAAAGCTGTCCTGCAGGCTTTCCTACTAAGCATGTCTGCTATGTGTGTAGATTGAATGCTTAATCTTGTTTTCATGTGGTTTACTTGGAACATCCTGTGCATGGTGCAGGGGAATACAGATTAGGAGATGGAAATAACATATTCATGCACACTGTATTAGAAATGCTGATCGGCAAAGGACAGTGTAAAGAAATTTCTGCGTGCTGCAGAAATGCTGCATGACATGACAGACTTTACAAAGCAGTTTGGATATAGTAATGCAGCACAACTCAGAGGAGGTGTGAGGATGATTTCATCCCACAGATGGAAAATATCTAAACATCTAGGAAAAACTGGAGAACTGACCTCTTTAACAGCCTTAAAAAGTATGTAAAAACATGATAGCACTGTTTAAAAGAGGAAAAAATGCATTTTTAAATGTTTTTTCCAAAGTATTCTGGAGGGATCTGTATTTCCTCCTTCACACTTGGAAGATCAGAACTATAAAATGGACATAAATGCCTGAATCCAGAAGATGCAGGTTCTCTTATGATGTGGGCACCCAGCCACTTATCTGCTCTTCCAAGTATAATTGGCTCCAGGGCTGGAGAGGGATCGCTCCAGAAGTCTGTGCTGCCTGCCAAAGAAAATGCAGCCACTGAATTGGTGGAAATTGCTGACTGGTCACCTAGAGACTGCTCCTTATTTAAGTGGTAAACCAGCTTTTCAGCTGCTGCAGCCTGTGCTACACACAGAAAAATCCTGCCGGTACGTAAATGTGCCGAGCAATTGTGAATTGAGATAGCAAAGGAACAGTTCTTCCCTTTTCCATTAATAAAATGGAATTAAGCAGCAGTGAAGTGGCTGTCCATTAGCCTGGGTTTCCTAATGGGAACTGCAAACTGCACAAGTTCATTTCTCTTTATCCCTTCTTCCCCTTCCAAGAGCGCGTCAGAATTCATCATTAAAAGCTGGTTTTGGCCATTGATTTAGGGTGTGCAGCATACTGTGCATTTCAATACTGTTCCCCAGGAATTAAACCCACTGTGATTGTATGCAGGCTGTAGGGTATTGTTTTTCAGCTTTTGCTGTCAGGAAAGCTAGTTTTAATGGTAAAAACAAGATTTGCTTTGTTAAAGGCCCCTGCAGTCACTTGTTTCTACCCTTTGTGTTAAAATATATATATAGTGGGGTGTGTTCTTAGGGCACCCACAGGGATTTTACGACTTTACTAAGGAAGTTTTTGAGGGGCAAGGATGCCTTCAGCCCGGCCGAGGGCAGAGGTGTGACCGTTACGGCTAAGGTGAGCCGCAGCCCCCGGGGCGCGGCTTTGCCCGGCAATCGCCTTAAGGGGCCAAATTTAGTTTAAGCGCAATCCGCGTTAATCGCGGGGCG
>NW_010578623.1:7641-26148 GCF_000705375.1 Tinamus guttatus
AGCCTTGTGTGGGTGCAATTTTATTGCTAGAAGTTGATTTGTGTAGCTGCATTCTCTGCATTTGGTATTGCTGTTAATAGTATAAGTTTAAGGATGTAACTGTGTTCATATTAATAGTTATAGTGGTGTGCATTTTGAGATAAAAGTCGCACTTATAAACTGAAATAGTTACACTTGTAAAAAACAGTGTTTAAATGAGTAAATTGTTGCTGCTTTTCAGATGCAGCACTGCTGTTTGCAGGTGGTATTCTTGATGCAGAAGTAGGCATTTTCCATGCAGTGAGGCTTGAGTAGGGTCAACATTGGACCCTCAGAACTTGTGAGAAGCTTGCCTCTACCTTTACAAAGGCAAGATAAAATTTAATTGATATCCATCGTATTTGGCCTTAAAGGAACATCTGATTTTCCAGATGTTTAAGAAAGTCCAGAATGGGACTTTCCTGAATTGGAAAGCAGCTGTTTTACTCTGCTTACATAGTCATTGGCACAGCTGCTTCAGATATCCGGGCATCTAAATTATTCTGACATCAGAAAAAAACATTGAAACAGGGACTGATTATGGCCATATTGCTTATGATAGTTTAATGGTTTAGCTGATGGATCACTGGGAAAAGTGTTCAGTTGCCAGACACATTGCAGTTAAGGAACAAGTAGAATTAATACTGAGGTAGGACATTAGGTGCCCTACAATTATTCTTCCTGATTTCAGACTCTTTTCAAAATAGCTATTGTAGGAGTAGAATCAGTCCCTGTTTAAACTTCATTATCTTTTGCACAATGGAAATTTTGGTCTTAGCTCGATAGAATTCAGATGATTACCAAATTTAAAAGGAAATAATTTTGTAATAAATTCTATATTAAAAATAGCAGTTATTAATTTGTCTTGCAAATTTCTGAAAGTTTTTGCTGTTCTTTTCTCAGTCTCATGTCCAAGTCCATTAAAGACCATTGGACATTCAAATAAAGACTAAATATTTGTTTAGAATCAATTTCTTGACCCCACTTCATTTCATCTGCAGTTTTTTAATCAGTTGCAGGTCAGCACGAAGCAAAAACAGTGGTCCAAGGAAAATGACTCAAGACATTTTTGGAAGAAGGTCTTGGGATTGTAGAGTCTGATTTTCTTTATCTCTGGAGAAGAGTGTGTGAACTGGAAGCAAATGTGAGCGATCTTGACTTGTGTGCACAGATATAGCCAATACAGTTGTCAAGGGTACTGATGGAGGATTAGAATAATTTAGGGTTTAACTGAGAGTATGTTTATATAACTGATGTTTTAAGATTTTTTAAAGTGTATGAGATACCTTCATGCTCATTTTTGGAACACGGAGGTATTAAAGCAAATGCAGGTTTGTTTGCATGACATCATGTGTTTTAGTTTTGTTTTATTTATCTTCACAGTGCATCACTGGAAGCCCTTCTGCTCTTGTTGTGGCATAAGTTCTGAAGATAGGAATTTACATTTGCCTATGACTGAATCCTTGTGATTCATCTTAGAAATGCTATTTTTTTTCCTGACAACTCACAGTTACTTATATGTATGTGACAATCAGGTGGTTGTGTTCCCCACAGACCAGGCATTTGTCAGGTTGCTCAAAAGGCACAAAAGGTGTGGGAACATACTTATATAAAATTAAAACTTCAGAAATCTGTTTTTTATATTGAAAGGTCTTTTGTGCAGAAAAATCAGTGTTTTCTCTCTTAATTGCAGGTAGTTGCATAGAATAGAGTTCCTGTATTCATTGCATATTTAGAATCATGTTTTAGCTTGGAAATTAAAAATATATGGATGAATTTGTAATATGAGCTCAAGAGAGATTCTCCAAAATCAAAAGATTACAAAACCTGACTTACCTCAGTAGAGTCACCAGCAACAGGCTAAGAAGTTTGTGAACTTAAACTCACTTTTTCCTCTGAAGTCTCATTTAAAATTCAACCTGAGCCAGGGATAAAAAGATTTTAGAACTTATCGAGGTGTTAGAATAAGTGTGATATGCCTAGAAAAGAGTATTATATAGATTGGCCCTCAGCCATGTTCTGTAGAGGTACAGTGCATCAAGTGTAGAAGAGGTTGCAAGAGTAAGGAGAAAATATAAGCATGTAAATCCATAGGTTTGTCAGAGTGAGAGCTTGCAGCAGTTTCTTTTCTGAACTGTTTCCAATCGACCATTAAGGAGAGGGATGTGACCGACAGGTTAATCATTTGGAGTGAGGGCCCAAAAGTGTGTTCATCTTCTTTGGTCAGCCAATGCAGAAAAATGACTAATGAATTTGTGAAATTCTTGATCTTGATCTAGGAGTGACATTTTTACTGATTCTTGCCTTGTGTATCCCTGTATTTGCATATGTAGCCAGAATATACCATTTCTTTCAATCTTGTCAGCATCCCATTGATGCTGAGATCCTACAGTACACAGTTATCAAATGTGCTTGTAATCACCGATGGCAAGATAAATATGATCGCTACACGTGGCAATTTCATTAATGTGATGGAATCTTTTCAGCTTGTCACTTGTTCCCTGTGAAAATAAATTACAAGGCTATAATGCTGCACTGTGGTAAGGTCATCATCACTTCATGGCATGTTTGAGGTGAGCTGAAAATTCTGCAACCTCAAAGCAACTGTTTGAAATATCTATTAGTACTTTGCCTCTAAATCAGTAGTGTATTCTATCCAAGTAAGATATTACTGCATCCTTTGCAGTAATAGCAGGAGATCAACTTCATTCCACCTGGGGACTTCCCCATGCCAGATAAATCCCCAAGGAAGTAATTAAACTATAGCAGGCTTAATAGTTATATTTTAGTTTGTGATCTAACTTTACAGGACACCGTTGAAAAATAGATAGAAGCTTATTTCGTCCTTTTGCTATTGAGATTTTTCCTAGGTCCAGAGAAGATAATAATTATATAAAAATGTTTTTGCAAGTGTATGCAAATATATGCAAATATTTCAGCTACTAAAAACACCTCTTATTGTTTTATAAGTTTATGAGGTGACCTAAATTTCTTTACGGACCAGACACAATGAAGAAGTTTCATCCAGAAGTGTTCATTTTCTTTAGGAACTATACGACCTACAGAACTCTGTGTGTTCCCACTGGGTGCAAACTAAGTTATATCATGTGAAATTGCTGGATTGCTTAAGTATGACATTTTTTTCATAGTGCTTTGTGTAAATGATTAATATCAGTAGAAAGATCAGTAGAAAAATACTTACTTTGGGCATGTGTGTGCCTGAGGATGGCGAAAAGGATGGTTTCAATTGACAAAATGCATGTTTGTACGTTTATAGAATATAGAGGGTAGGAGAATTTGATCTGAATGTATCTTCTGCCCACAAGATTTTTTCAGTTCTGCTTCCAGCCATTACATACAATAGGAAGGTGTTTTTCTGAGGATGGGTGGAGGATGTATATGAAAATCATTGTTAGTATCTCCATGGCAGGTGTTATTTCCTGGTGGAAAATAGACTGTCTATATAATCGTTCATCAAGTGAGGGAAAAGGGGAATGCTCAGAGTGCACAAAGTGATTTCGTTAGGGTAGTTGCGTGTTAGGGCGGTCTCTTGTTTCAGTTCACTTCCGGTTTGCAACATTTTACTCTTTTTACGTTTCCAGTATCATCACGCATTTATTGAGTGTCCTAGCTTTTTGCTCCCTGGAGAGCTTTCCTGTGCTTTATTTTGCTTGTTTTGCAGCTGTACCTGTTTAAATTAGCTTGTAAACTTCTGTTTTCTGTGTGGGCCCCAGAAGAGAAGCGAACTTCAAGTAAGTAGCTAGTTACACAGTAGTACTTAGTATGCATACATCTGATAAGATCAGCCACTGCTTAAGCTTTTCTTATATCCAGACCCTTGAAAAGAAAAGAACAGCATTAATAATTTTACCTTCTCTGAATATGTGCTCAGTTGGTTATCCTTACCTAATTTATATGCATGTCTTTCTACAACTTCAATTTATTGTTCCATGTACATATGTTGCAAATCAAATATTGGTTTTAGATGAGTATGGGTTCCCTTAGTGGGACATTCTAGTTACATCTCCAATAGCTACTCCTAAAAAGAAGCTTAAAAGATGTTGGTTGTGGTCACAGAATCCAACTTATGTTCTGAGGGATTCTTCCAAATTCTGGAATGTGCCAAATCCACATCTTTCTCATCTCAGATCTAGAGATTCAGAAATGGGTATGATTTGGCCTACAAGGACATATTTGGTGCAACTGTTGGCTCATTTAATTTCTTCTATCCCAAACCACTTCAGTGAGTTTCAGTTCAGTTTACCCATGTGAGATATTCTATCCCTGTGGTGGATAAATTAATTCACTTCTGATGTGGAACAGATACAGAAAGCCAACTGCCAACATGTGTTTGTATAAATGGGGTAGCGATGCCTTTGTGAACATCTGTACTCAGAACCTCCATGAATTTTGAAAGATCCCTGGAGGGCCTGGGCAAGGTTCTTTAATAGGAGATCTTTAGCCTGTGAGACAAATGGTCCAATCACAAATATTTTGCAAAGAAAATTACACTGTTTGTCTAAACCCAGCATTTTATGTGAGATAATCAATTTAATAATGTCATCTCAATAATAATCAAACAGCAATATACATATTATTGGAATTAGTCTTTTGTCCAAGACCATTTTTTTGAGTTTTTGCTATATTTTTAAATTCCATTATTTTAGACTTAACACCCAAAGGGTGAAGATTACCCCATTATATTCACCATCATCTGTTGGTGAATATAATGTCCATATATGACAATGTTAAAATGTGTTCATGAAGTGGACTGCCTGAGCTTTCTGAGAGTGTATTCCAATGCCCAAGAGCACAACAGTTTTAAAGGGCTGGTGATGGGAATACACATATGTATATGTATACATATACACGTATGTATATATAATACGAACAAGAAAATTTCCACCTGTAGATTAGAGGCACAGGGCATAAATTGCAAACTATTTTCTGTACTCACATTTCTGTGCTCATGTGTTGGTAAGGGCCCATGTTAGTCCTTGCTGGTCTGTAATTTGGGGTTCTCCAGTGTCTGCAATAAGAACCGAAAAGCAAAAATCTACTGACAAAATAAATTATGGCAAATTATTACAGCAGGAGGAAAATTGAAATAATGGATTTTAAAAATAAAACTATATGTGCTTGTAGAAGCTCTGATAACACATCATGAACGCTAACACTATTGAATGCTACATTTCAAACAGCAAAAAAATATTTTATTAAAAGGAGTTTACAACCAATGAGTTTGAACTGTATAGGATGGAGATTAGTGTGAATGTAAAATGAGTGTCGTGTCTTGGAGTGAATAACAGTTTTGAGACTTAGGTCCTGTAGACTCATTTTTGGTTTTGTCATTTAATGCCTTCCTCCCATTCAAATGTGTGGAAGGAATCAAATGTTAAAATCCTCATTATATATGATACATAATTTCTCTCCTTTCAGTTGAAGGAACATCAGACTCGGAAATGATTATGTGCATACTGGTAAGGAATGCAACGCTATGTATTTGAATGTCAGTTGTGGGAATTGCAGATGGGGTAGAATATTGTCACTTTTTCCCCTTCTGGGTTTCCAATTCTGTTTTTACCATGCACTCTTGCAGGTTTCCAGCAATCCAGAACTTTAATTTTGTGTCTTGAGCTTTGGTTCTGACTCTGGAGCCCTTGAGCTGGACCAAGACAAAACTGGAGACAAACATGTCTTGGGGCTTCGGAATTCCAGTCCAGATCTAGATCTAAAGAATGAACCCTAGCACTTTAGATACTCAAAATAGCATGAAAGTTCTCTTGAAAATTCCATGATATTTCCAGTGTTAGTGTGCTTGTGTTACAGCTGGAAAAACAGAGTCAAGGGTACCTTTTTGTTAATTACATTCTCAAATAAAATGTCAGTTTAAATGTTGGTGCAATTTGCTGAGTGGATCCTGAAGTCATAGGAAAGGTAACAAAGGGAGTGTGTGTGTGGGAGATACTCATTTGGATATGAGAAAAACATCCTAGCAGCACAGACTGCAGACTTTATACTGGTGATCTTCCGAGATTCCTCTTCCCAGCCCCAGTACAGAGCTTGGGAGAGAGATGTCAGAGGCTTGTCAGAGCAAATGATGCTAAGAAGGATCTGGGGTCATTATGTTGCTTGGAAGGGCTCCTACATCTGTTTGCATTGCTTCTGTTTTTGGAGAATGGTCAGAATAGCCCAGAATGGAGAGGAGAAAATGGCATTTCCCTTCTTGTGGGCTCTGGGATTTATGTTACGCTTCTTCCGGTTTTATTACGGTTCTACACTCTGCTGTTTTGTGGTTGTTTTTCTGTATACTTGGTTTTAGACACAAACTTCATTCATGTCCCTCTCCAGATAAAGCCAGTCACTTGTGCTACTTGAGTCCACAGTTTGTAAGGGATGGCACAAGGCCCGGGTAATGTGCAGAAATCTCCGTCTGTCTGTACCATGAAGCAGGACAGAAAACTGCTCTGTGTCTCCTGTGTGTTGCTTAAAACATAGATTCTGAGTACATTTTTTTTGAGGGACCTGATCCAAAGAGTGTTATAAAGGAATGAAAGACCTGCATCATCTTCAGTAGGGTTTGGATCAAGCCTTATGTGTCTGTTCTGCTCTTAGGGAATGTTCTGCTCTTAGGGAATGTCTCTGGGAATTTTGCCAGAGATTCACTGGGAATCATTTGACTTCACTGTGACCAGGACTGATTCCAAGATGAGCAGACGCAAGGGGAACGAACTGCTTTCTTGACCGTTTCTAATTCTCTCTTAAAGCTTTACAGTAATGCAAAATCACATAAAGCAGCATAAATAACTATATGTCCTAGGAACAGTGATGAGAGTTCTAAACACATGCAGTTTTATTGAATGTTATCGAGGTTCCCTAGTAGTTAATTTGATTAAAAAGGGCTCTCTGAATGCTTTTTTTTCTAAACGTGATTTACAAAGTGTTTTAATATGAAGAGTTTCCAAAGTCTTTTGGATGTCAAAGCAGAGCTATTAATCTTTATATTAGCATTTTGAAAAACAGCATGAGCTTCCTGATTAGCTGATATTTGTTCGCATTCTTTTCTACAGAGGATTATCACTTTGACCATTTTAGTATACTGTGGCTCTTTTATGAAGGAATAGAAGCTTTTCATGTTTATATGCTGGAGTTAATTTAGCTTTTCACTGGTGTGTGTATGAGTTGAAGTCCACAAAGAATGTTGAGAAACTTCAAATGTGAGTTTTAATAATCCTTCTCTCATGAAACACGCTATTGATCTAGCTAACACACCATATGTATGACCATCTTGTACAAGGCACAGTGAGGCCACCTTTACCCTGTTCTTGTCCATATTGATTGTTTCACTGATTTGGATTGGACGGATCATGTGAATTGAAGGCTTCTGTCTGCTGCCTTTGCTAGTAAGAAATTCTTATTAGTTCAGAGAGCAGGACATACAGGATTGGCCGTTAGTGCAGATGTCAGGGTTTGCTTTGCAATGGAAAAGATGTATTTCATGATTTTTAAGAAAGTGTAATTTTGAACTCTGTCTAAAAGAAAAAAAAGTGATAGAAACTCGATATTTTATTTGCTTTGTACTATTGAAGCTTCTTGTGTTTCTGCTGTAGCTTGGGAGTGTATTCATTATCAGTATTTCCAGATTTTTTTGTGTGTTCATGATTAGAAAATCCTGTAAACTTGCATTGCTACAAACTGATGACACTTCCAGTTGTTTGGAATTGATAGTGCAGCTGGAAACTGTGAACAATAATGTACTTGTGCTACAAAGCAGAAGTGAAAAGGAGCCACATAAAGATTAATTTAAAAAAATAAAAAAGGGAAGATTTGATGAAATTTTACCACTTGTCAAGCAAGGTCACAAATATTATCAGCAAGGTTGGAGACCAGAGTTCCAGCATATTCATTTACTGTGAACCAACCAACCAACCAACCATCCGTTCTTCTGTCCATCCATCCATCCATAACCAGGATGGACCCTAAAGTTGGGTTTTCTGCTTTGTAATGCTATTGTCAGAATTATTTGTGCCCTCGTGACCAAGAAGACCAATGGGATCCTGGCCTGCGTTGGAGGAGGAGCGTTGCCAGCAGGTCGAGGTCCTGCCCCTTTCCTCAACTCTGGTGAGGCCGTACTGCGAGCAGTTCTGGGCTCCCTAGTACAAGAAGGACATTGAGCTTCTAGACAGGGACCAGTGTAAAGCCATGAAGATGATTATGGGACTGGAGCATTTGTCATATGAGGAAAGACTAGGCAAGCTGGGCCTGTTTAGTCTGGAGAAAAGAAGGCTGAGAGGAGATTTGATCAACGTGTTCAAGTACCTGAGGGATGATTGTAGGGAGGATGGCGCCAGGCTCTTCTCCATAGTGGCCGGTGACAGGATGAGGGGTAACAGGTGTAAGTTGAAACACAGAAAGTTCCACCTCCATATGAGGAAGAACTTGACTGTGAGGGTGACAGAGCCCCGGAATAGGCTGCTCAGAGAGGCTGTGGAGTTGTCTTCTCTGAGATCTTCAAAACCTGCCTGAACATCACCCTCTGCCATGTGCTCTAGGTGTCCCAGCTGGAGCAGGGGGGTTGGACTAGATGCTCTCTAGAGGTCCCTTCCAACCTTAAGCATTCTGTGATTCTGTGATTTATTTGGCCCTAAATTGCCAGATGAGAATGCCTGTTACACATTGCTATAGACTGCCTCATAATGTATGAAAATATTTCTGCTAGGGAAAAAAGGAAAATAAGAAAGGAAAAGAGAACCACTCAAAGTTAGACCTCAGGGATATAATATCCATTATAATTCTGACACTGGATGAAAGAAGATCTTTCAGAGTTACTGACCAATATTATGGATGTCTCACCTTATTTATTAATAATGTAGATTTTAGAGACTTCAAACATGAAGGTTGCCTCAATGTACAGGTTGTATGTTTGCTTGCAATTGAGCACCTCATCCACTGCAGCCCATAGCAGGCTGTCTCAAGGCCATCAGAGCTACAGCTGACAACAATGAGAGTCTCTGCAACAAAAACAGGGGAGTGGGACGAGGTGGAGCTAGGGCATAGAGCCACACAATGAATGAGATTCTTGCCTTTAGAATAAAGGGAAATCTCCTTTTGTTTTTACAAAGGTATGTCCTGCCTCCCACCCCCGCCTTCTCCCGGCCACCTTTTCTGAGATGTTGCTGGACTGTACTTCACATTTGTGTCCTCTATGTAAGTCTTAAGCACTCCTGGTTATCGCAGTGTGATTATTTGATTATGGTGCTGTTTGCTCAAATGCTTATTCCTCTGCTTGTTAGAAATCTGCTCTTACCAATTTCTGCTTTCTTGACATTGCAGCTCTTGCACACTATTATAGCTTTATATTTTGTATATCTAATCCATAATTGTTGTAGGGTGAGGGTTAGGGTTGAGAGAGAGGCAAGAGGTGCCATTATAGTGGCTGTGGTAAAGAGTTACCAAGGGAGGGTGTTTGCTGTCAGGGCTTTGTGGTTTGGGACTAGAATATGGGTCTTAGTGCCAGCCTTAGCTTGAAAATCCTCCTAGGCTAGGATTGAGAGAAAGGGAAGAGCCATTGTAATGGCTAAGGAAAGGGCTTGCCAGGAGAAGGTTTCTGCTTCTGAGAGAGCTGTCCTGTGAGGAGTTTATAGTGTGAGACAGAAATTTAGATCTTGGTGCCAGCTGTGGTTTGAAAATCCTTTTAGGGTTAGGGTTGAAAGAGAAAGATGAGAAGTGCTGTTGTGGTTGGTATGGTAAGGGCCTGCCAAGAGAAGGTGTTTTCTGCCAGTAGAACTGTCCTTTGAGGACTTTGCAGTCTGATCCAAGAACTGGTATACCAGTGCCAGCCCCGGCCTGAAAAATCCTCCTAGGGTTAGGGTTGAGGGGAAGAGAAGGGTGAGAGGTGCCGTTGTAGTGGCTGGGATTGTCAAGTGAAGGTGTTAGCTTCCAAGAGAGCTGTACTAGGAGGACTTTGAGGTCTGAAACTGGGTTATGGGTCTTAGTGCCAGCCTTGGCTTGAAAATCCTCCTAGGGCTAGGGTTGAGAGAAAGAGATAGGGAAGAGGTGCTGTTGTAGTAGGTGAGGAAATGGGTTGCCAAGGGAAGGTGTTGGCTTACAGGAGAGCTGTGCTGTGATGAAATTGTGCTCTGGACTTTGTGACTAGCCAACCATCCTCAGCCTGAAAAGACCACTAGTTTTATGGTTAGGGTGAGACAAAGAGAAAGGTGAGAGGTGCTGTTGTAGGGGCTGTGGGAAGGGCCTGGCAAGGGAAGGTGTTTGCTGGCAGGAGAGCTCTCCTGTGAGGACTTTGTCAGGCCCTTACCACATCCACCACAACAGCACTTCACGGCTTTCTCTCAACCCTAAGCCTAAAAGGATTTTCAAGCTATGGTTGGCACTAAGACCTATTTTTTTTTTTCTCCAACTATAAACTCCTTATGGGACTGCTTTCCTGGCAGCACATACCTTCCCTTGGCAGATTCTGCCCACAGCCACTTCAACTGTACCTCTCCCCTTTCTGTCAACTCCTACCCTAACCATAGCTGGACTTTTCATATCAATTGTGGCACTAAGCCTGTATTTTCCATCCCAGACTACAGTCTCAAACACCTGTCTTGAAATGTTCATAGGTCACCTTGCCTAGGTAACCCTGTTTGGACTTGTGGTTTGTGCTAGATGATCTCCTGGGTTTCTTACAACCTCCACCTTTCTGTTTTTGTGATTTTTTTTTTTGAGAAATCAAAAACACTTTTTTATCACCTATCCTTCAACTCTGTATTATAATGAAGAAAAATTCTTTTTCTTCATGTTTTATAAGGTCTTATCAAACTTTGTCAAACATTTTTTTGTCTTGTCAGGGAGATTTCTATTCTTCTCTATTCTTTAGGAATAAGGAATTAACTGATCACAAGTAAGTTAAAATTTTCTTCCTATTCGAAGATAAAAAGATAGTGAATCATATACCACAGCAAAATATAGCAACAACTTCTTTCCTTTTGACTAATTCTATTTTACATCATTGTCCTTTGAAGTTTAGGCAAATAAGTGGAGGTGTTTGAGATCATCTCTCAAGCAACAAACCCACAAAATATGCAGTGTAATGTAGATATTTGCTTCCCCCCTATACCTCGCAAGTATGACTGTGCTATTCAAGGTATGTCAAGTACCCATATCTTTTGTCTTTAAAGTGCCAGCATCTCTAGAAATTGTGGCTTAAAACTCTACGTTGTCTGTTTTTAGCCTGTGTGCATAGCCTCTTGCATATTTTGCATAGCACACAAACCCTTGAATTGCATTGGGGTTGTCCATCAATACAATTTGGGAGAAAAAAAAATCAAAAAATGGAAAAAACAAAACCCTTAGAGTGTTTGAAAAGTCTTGTCCTGTGTTTATGCTAATGGTGATTTTTTTTTTTTTTTTTTTAGTTGGTCTGTAATACTGCATGGAAGAATGCTGTTGAGTTGTAATTCCTATGTGAACCAGAGCTTAGAATTTCCTGGCTATTGTGGGTTTCAGTTTTCAAAGATAATACAGAATAAGTGTGTTTTTTGCACTGAATGTTGAGTATGCAGGCAACTGCTCTTCCTTTATACTGTTGGAAATAGTCAAGTATATAATTAGTAACATTAAAACCATGCTCTAAAATGCCAGAGGTTGCCTGGGTCTCAGATTGTCAAGGTTTATTGCAGGCAGTCCGAGACCAGAGAGTTCAATTAGAAAATTAACTTCTATGTTATTTTACCATATTAGAGACTTGACTTCCTTCCAATTTGAAACAGATGATACATTGTTACAAAGGGTTGGGGTTGTATTTAATATTCTCATATAAAAGAGGTAAAGACATACAAGACTTTTCCGCTACATTGGGTTAAGGCTTTTAAAATAATATGCTTTTTACAAGCCTAGCTGCAGTTTTTATTCCTCTGAGTCACGTGCGTTTGGTGGAAACTGTGTACTTTCAATGCTTCTCAAAGCATAAAATACGCAATAAATTTTTTTTAAGACGTTATGCTATGCTCAGTTTTGCAAAGAAAAAATCCAGTAAGTTTAGTCTAATGTCATTAAATGTTGTGGTTTTCAGCTAATTTGTAATCCAGAAACACTTAGTATTGGAGGCTAAACGACAACAGAAAATTAAAGCAATAAGGAACACTGAAAAATTACTAGGATTACATTTCTTGAGGCTAGATATTGAGTATTAAAATGTTTGTACTTTCAATGAGGTGGTGTGACTGTTGGCTCACCAAAAGATTAAACTGGACCCATACCTTTATAAACGTTTGAATAATAAATTAAAAGGACCTCCCAAATAGGTGACCCTGTTCTTAAAGATGGCACAGTGAAGGCAGATAGGGCACAGATGGAGGGAAAAGAACTTTTAGGCAGAAACAACTGCAGATGAAAGTTCAGTATGAGCTGCTTAAGACATGATAGTATCCAGAAACCTTTCTGCAGAGTAGTACCAGTACAGGCTAGCAGCCTAAATAGTTTCTACATTGCAATATGTTTGCCCATGTCTCCCCTTTTTTAGAAGCAAGTCACTATTACTTTTTGGCTTTATGTAGCAGACAGGCATGGATACAATATAAGCCTTATTATTATTATTTGCACTAACTTTTACTGAGCGGCACTTCAGCCAGCGCAAGCAATTTTGGGATTCATGAGATGTAAATTCTCTGATTGTTGAGGGTTTATTGTAAGAAGCAGTTACACCAGTAGGGGGGCAGGTGGATGCCCAGAGGGTTTGATGAGAAAACACACAATATGCTCTTTCTCCAGGAACCACTATATATAAGGCTAGCTATTCTTATAAAATAGCTGAGTGGATGAGCTATTTGATGGGCACTGCCAGTAGTGCTTGCTTTTGCAGATGGAATATGAAAATATTACAAATAAGAGACAGGCGAGTAGACTACTGAGTCTTTGTGGAACTACCTCAGAGTAGCTCCTTTGAGTCTTAAGAATTCTTCATCTTTAATTCTGAAGGTTGAATTCAGTAACAGAACACACCATGCAACAAAACTTACAGTACCTGGTAGTGTACTATGAAAATTGATGTCATATCTAAACCACTCTCCTGACTATCTCACACGACAGCAATATGCATCTACAAATTTTATTTCAATTGAGTTCAGATTACCAACTTCTTAGTGCTTTTTAGCAGTTCTATCTCAAAACAATCCTGTTTTTTAATGAAATAATAAAAAGGATATGTTATTTTTAATAAGGGACTCTGAGAGAATGCATACACACATAAAAGGGAAAGGAGAAGAGGGAAAATTATCAGTATGTTGAATGCACTCCCAGTAAAGAAATATATCTTAATCTCTAGAATTTACCTGTTGGACAAGCAGTCACAGTCAATGGAATTTAGTGATCTCTATACAGGGATTATTCAAATTCAGTTTGGTGCTTTCTGCTTCTGATACGTGTTAGAAGCAGGCAGTTTTAAATAACACACTTGAAGCACACAGTTACAATGCACATCAAAACAAAAAAAAATGTATCAGTTACCAGTTTTCCACCCAGGGGGGAAATGAAATATTTTTATATGATGTTAGAATGGCATAATTGAAAGGAAAAAAGTAAAAGAATAAGGAAAAATATGTTTGGGACTTAAGAGAATGTTTTAATTCTAAGTGCTCATACAACTGTGTTGTTTTGTTTTTCCCTCATGTAGTTTGCATTTTTAATTAAGAAAGCAGCAATGTATGGTGGTAAGTCATATAATCAGAGTATCTGATGCATATCTTACACCTTGGCCATAGAAACATTTAATTGGATAGTCTGATAGTCGTTAAAATATGAAATCAGAAAGGATAAGTCTTAATCTGATTTTAAAAATCTGATTAAGAAAAATCTTGATTTTTCTAAGGCCCATGTTTGTAGCCTGGGAACAGGAGTTGCTGCCCTCTGAAATAGGAACGGTTGACTGAGAAGACTTGGACTTGGCTTTGTTTCACTGTCGGATGAGTAAAAATGTCGTCTGAGAACTTCAGTGCCGCTTGCAGCTCGCTGGCAGTTCCCACATAGAGACAGTGCTGTTCCTTCAATGGAAGGAGCTAATGTCTTAGTCTTATTGAAGGTATAGAAGCATTACAGAGAAAACCGTTCTGTGTGTTTTTTTTTTTCTTTGTTTTTCTGTTGTTGTTGTTGTTGTTGTTGGTCAACGGCTACTGTCCTGGCTAAGATGCAAAGGTATGGTTTCTAGGTTTGGTATGTTGCACTGTTTTATATCAGCTTGCAGAAAGTTCAGGACTCTGACCAGACACTGAACTTTTCCATACCATCATGTTTCTAGAAAAGCAGCTCCACCTAAACTCTTAGTGGTGTCACCTGGAGTAGATCACTGAGGAGCCAAGATAACTTATGTTATGAAATATGCAATATAGCTGTTAGCACTTCTTTGCATTCCTATTCATCCCAAATAGTGTTTCCACCAGTACTTAACATATCCCCTCAGTTATGTTCTTACCACAGCAAAATGATACAGGTTAGTTAAGCTATGTTTCTGCATCATTATTTGAAAAAGAGGTTTCCCTGCAGTTAATTTTTTTTTTCTTTTGATAGAGAAGTGATGAGAGTAGAACACCTTCCTCACAAAACAGAGTTCCTCTATCAGTACAGGCGTATGAAGGATTAACTATTACACTGTTTAAGTAAGAGATAGCTAATGAGAGAGCACAGTTTCCATTCAAAGTCTAACGTGGCATGCCTTGCCTATAAGGGAGATTTAAAACATTATAATAGTCTTCTATTGACTTATGTGGTTGTAGGAGATGGAAACTGGAATCTGTGTTTTAATAAATGTTTTAGATGGAGATCTATACTCATGTATAGAGTAAATTAGGAATATGTTTTTAGTAAGTGTGGGAGTTAGCTGGTTAAGTGTGAGCTACTGAAAAGAAAAAATTTAGTACAGTTTTGCTGCATTTTCTCTGTAGGCTGACAAGTAAAGTGAATATTTCTTTGGAGAATACTTCCTAGTATTTCATGAACTAAATGTTGAACAGATGTACTTAGTGTGGAAAAATTAAATGAAAGGCACATTTAGGATTTACAGAGCTGAAGACCAAGAAACCAATGGAAATTAGAACTTTGATGAACAGAAACTATGCTGTTAATGCAGAAAATTTTACTGGAACTTAAAAAAATTGGCTTCCAGGTTCCCAAATTGCAATATAGAATCATATAAGTTATGATTAGAAAATGATGCAACATTTGTTCTGAAAAATCAAAACGCATTCAATTTAAATTAACAATGACTAGTGGAGCTCTATAAAATTGTACTTCTTCCCAGAATCATGGAAATCCACAGAAGTCTGAGACCTAAAAATAATATAGGTTTTTCCAATTTTGAAATCATGTAATTAAGACAAGAGATGACATGAGAATGCCAAAGATTCTTAATTCACTAAGAATCCCTTGTCACAGCCGCTTAGCGCTGGAGAAAGCGCAGTGGGGGAAACTTCACTGCTGAAGTGTAGTTGCTTCGCACAGCGAGGGAAGCATTGGCTCTAACAGTGTGTCATTTATTTCGGTAAGACAGGCACATATTTTTAAAATGAGCTGTGGCTTTCATTCAGAAAAAAAACACCCCTGTTCTGGAAAGCAGTCTCTTTAGACAGTCACAGCTACAACTCTACGGCAAAAAGCATTTGAGCTGAGACTCTGGGAATTAAACACATGCTTAAGTACTTTTCCTTAATAGGTATACATTTAGACATGTGAACTGAGGCTTGCATGGACCAGTAAACATAAGAATTTTCGAATAATTATCAGCCATCTGTATTAGTTAATTCACATAACGAATGGAGTTTTGGTGATTTATGTCAAATAATGCTGTGTTCTGTACTGGAAAAGAGCTTATGAAATGAAGTTCTTTGTTGTATTGCAAGGTTGTTTTAATAATGTCCAATGTGCTGTGGTGAGACACTACTAATATAACTAATATTTTGTTTTTCTAACCCATATCCTTCAGACACTTGCATTAAGAGGGCATGAAGTTTTAGTGGTGGAACACACTTTGGTAATGATTTTGGCCCTTGATTGTTCTTTTATCTTTAGGACATTAAACAAATAATTTTTGAGAAATTCAAATTCATATACCCAAATAAGTGGAGTTTTCTTTGTTTGCTTTCCAAGTGCTGAGGAACTTTGTGCAGCTGCTATTGTTTTGATGGTTTCACTCAGGATTACAAATCACTCATGATTAGTTCAAGTTGCCACTAAAGATTTACAGTTTTAGCCCATTTTTTTTTTCCTATAATTTAGGTTTGTTGAGATCCCTAACAGACAGGATAGAGATTGAATTTTCTTCTGCCTTCATGGTCTGCTGTACTCAGAGGCCTTATATTTCTGATTTTCTAAAGTCTTTTTTTGCTAAAGCAGGCAGGTGAGTATCAGAAATACAGGCTCTGGGAGAATGAGCTTGAGCGAAGATATCCTTTGTGTAGTGACACCATGCTTGTCACGGTTGTGATGCTAATGGCAGAAACTGTACTGGAGTTCTCACTTGTTGCATAACTCCATAGGTCAGAACACTGCAGAACCAGGAAAGATAAGATGGATTTAACTCTGTTTATTCCTTAGCTCCAGGCATTTTTCTTCAGTAATGCTAACTGTATTCTTATATGTCACCAATTCCTTCCCCTCGCCCCTTCATCTCTTTTGTAGTCTGTGTTTTCCATTTGTCTTACGGAGGGCCTTGACTTTCCCCATGTGCCGGCAGTACAGCTGGGCCTGAGTAGAGACAGTATATCGGTAAGTCAGAGGTTATGGATTATATCCCTTTAAATTCTTTTGTAACTGAAGCTATCCACTGTTAAAACAATAAACAAACAAGCTAATAAAATGCTATTACATAAATCAGGCCATCTAATAAAATCAAGAGTGGATCATCACATCAGGAATCCCTGTCAAAACTGAATGACTATGTTATGTTAGATGAAGTGTTTAGACACAAGTCGAATTTCAAGATCAAATTTGTTGGAACTCGTGTCTCATGAGCACTTTAACATTTGCCAAGATTTTGAATAATAGAGTCTTATAAATTCAGCTGTTCTTCAGAGATCAGCTTTCAATTAGTCGAAAGAAAGAATTAACATGACAGACCTTTTCTGGTTGGCTGATGGTCTTTCTCTAAGTTAGAACCATAAAAGTAGATCTGCATTTTGAGATTCAGATTCTAGCCAATCTTTAAAGCACATTAAGGTTCAGATATGAGTTCTACAGATTATCCCTCTCACTTAGAAAAATGGAGAAGAGGAATACAGCAATTATAACACACAACTGAGAAGATCTACAAAAATAGATGACTTGTTGTTTAGCACTGAAAGTAGTTTTAGCTCTTTCTAGTTTCCATAATGTGTTGGTCTGAAGACAGCATTACAGAAACATGATCAACTAAGATCAATGCCTAAGTTTCTGTTAATCCACTCAAAAAATCTTACACACATAAGTCAATAACCAGAGTCTTTTAGCAAAAAATCATGAGAAATCAGTATAGTTACAGTAGCAAACACAATTGAAAATTTTACTCTGAACCTTTTTATTTTGATGAAGTTGTGCTGGACTGACAGAGTAAGTAGGAAATCCAGAGTACAAAACACTCCTTTGATTGTTACATCACAGCAATTTTACATTAAATTTGCATAACTTAGAGCTTTTCCTGAGTAGTGTTAAAATGATTCTAAATTTGGATTTCTATGCTCCATTTATTTATTTTTTAAACAACATCAATACTTAATAACTGATCCTTATTTAAAGAAGCTATTAGTGTATTCACTTGAAAAGCGATAGATTAGTATGGGACATAAGATGAAAATTTGTAGTACTTTATACCATAGTCCTACTGTCAGGGTAATAAATGAAAATCAGTTAGCTAGTCTGCTTAGCTATTTTGAATGGATGTGCTAAAGTCTGTTCTTTACCTGCAGGGTGAACCTCCTTGAAGGTATCTCATATTCCTTCTTTTCTCTTCTGTGTTAGCCAAGCATTGGCATGAGTGAATCTGCTGGGTGAATATCACCACAACCCTTTTATTGCCTTTCTGTATATGAAAGCACTGCCAGGCACTAGCGTAGAGAATAATCACAAGGAGATCTGCCAAACAGACCTTCTGCATTTCCTGTGCCCTAATGGATGCATCTCTGAGGGTCACATGATGGCAGGAACACATATAATTGAGACAAGAGGAACTGGAGAAGAGGATAGACCATGCTGCTAACTCGTTGCAGGCTTTTTTTCCAGTAGCACACACAGTATGAGTAATTCAGGTTGACTGGAACCCGTACTGAATTTAATTCAGGTTGAACGAACCTGAGTATTTCAGGTTGGAAGGGGCATCAGGAGGCCATCTAGGTAAAAGACAGTGACAAAGTATACAGGTGTTGAATTGAAATGTAGAATTGCAAATTCAGGGTATAGTTAAAGCATGATTTGGAGCTGGGTGGCATGTTCAATTGAGAGACTTTCGTAAAGGGAACACTTTGAGGT